>JBAMHX010000024.1:16012355-16030508 GCA_037177515.1 Pseudomugil tenellus | reverse complement strand
GGTGAACTAATGAACAGATACATGAAGCTGAGACAGAAAGCAATGGGCAAAACAGGAAAAACTACAAAATAAAACAGAAACCAACGCAACCTAACCCAAAACCCTAACAGTATTATTTGTGCGTTGCACATTGGAATCACTTTTATGATTTTTTTTTTAAACTTGAGACATTAACTTCATAGATATATATACATACACATACACATATACATACACATATACATACACATACACACGTACATATACATACATACACACATGCATACACATATATATACATATTTTTTCTTTTTTGGTACTCTTATTGACTATTGAATTTGGATGTTTAACAACTATGACTTGTTGTTTCCATGAAAGCCTTCCGCTTGCAAGCATCGTGTAAATTAGAATTAGATGGCATTTACAGAATACTGGAGGTTAAATAATACAAGGATATTGTTTTATACTAGAGAGTATTCGACAATAGCAGCATATTTCTACAATGGGATTAAATAACATAATTTATAATAATGAATTAACTACACTGTTTAAATGGTGAATCATTGCAAGGCCATTTTTCCAGAAGCTGCGAGTCTTTTCATTCGAACCTCATTTCATGGTCCACAAGTTTGCCACATACACATTCAGCATTCACCTAACAGATGTCCATTCCTTGCTTCTTTCTGTGTAAAGTAGCAGCCTCCTCAGATGACTGTGCTACAAAAATACACCAGAAATACCGTGCTGCATGCTTGGGCACTCCCGAGTACCATCCCAGTTCCAAAAGAGTTGTGATGCAGACCAGAATGCAATCATTTGCACATTTCAAACATGCACTGCCAGAAAAATTAAATAAAGGGAACACACAGTCATTACCATGCAACTCATAGTTAGTTCCACTTTTGGGATATTAATGTATCCAGTTTGAAAGTAACACTGACTGTGAATAGTTTTCACCTGCTGTTGTACAAATGAACCAGACAGTCTTGCCAATTGCCTTTTTATTTCCAACTATCTCTATAAAGGAATGGTCCTGCAGCCAGTGACGTCCACAGATTATTTCCTTTTCTTCTTCTTTCCTGGCTGATTTTGTGTCATGTTTGTATTTTGTTGGTACTCCCACCAGTAAACCAGCCCACATAAGTTGCCCAGGCAGTACAGTTCAACCAGTATGGCTTATCAATGTGGTGTGTCTTCTAGCACAGTGTGGTACAGACCAGTATGCATGTGAAGGGGGCCATAGTAGGACAACAACCCAGCAGCAGGACTACTATCTGCTCCTTTGTGCAAGCAGGAACAGGAGGAGTCCTGCCAGAACCTTCAGCAAGTGGCTGATGTGGATGTTCCTGCTCAACTGTCAGAAATGCGCCTTGATGGTGGTGTGAAGTCCGAATGTCCACAAGTGGGACCTTTTCTCACCGACCACCACCATAGAGCCTGACGGACATTTGCAAGAGAGCAGCAGGATTGGCAGATTCACCAATGCTGTGAAACACTTGTGCCAGACATGAGTCTGGAGATGCCATAGAGAAAAATGGCTGCAACATTCCCCAGTATGACATGTTTGGCAGTGGATCAGTGATCATTCTGGAGCTCAGAGCTCCAAGATATTCAAACCCATTGTCAGACCATATGCAGCTGCAGTGGGAGCCGAGTTCCTTCCGTTGCAACACTGACAACACTTGTTCTCATGTGGCTGGAGTGCATCAGCATCAGCAGGTCCTGCTTGACAAAGGCATTGATGCTGTGGATGCATATTTTGACTGTAGGAACCTTTCCCCGTTCCTATAACCTTTTAAGAAGTAGACCGGTGTTTTTTTGTGCATTCTGACATATAGAAACAGGTCTACAGACCTCAGTTCCTCTAACTGTTTTAGCTCCTACTCAGAAGCAGGGTCTTTTCAGGGTTCTGTAGAACCACATCTGATGTAGGCGGTAGCTCCATCGTTTACCACCATAACATCTGATACGTTTACATTTATGACATAAATACAATCGGCACATTTTTAATAATAAACTAACAGGTTGTCGTCTTGTCTGCGGCGCTGCACTCGTCTTTCTTCATCCATGAAGTGAAGAAATAAAATATCTCCTGCTGCTCGATTCTTTTCCTCCTGGCTCTCTGTCAGCTTTTCAAGCCGCCTGATGTGATCGTCCATAATTCATAATCCCGTCATGCAGACAAACTGTGTTGTCCATTTGCTCCGTATTAGTGTTTTATCCTTTTGTTTTGGAGCGGCGCTGAGTACACGTATACAAGTAGATGGCTGCGTTTAATCGGTCCCTATCAAGGTCCGCATCCCATTTGCGAATGCAAAGTAAACTGGTTCTCCTGGGGAAGGACAGTTATTAGAACTATGTTCCTATAACTCATCTGTCGGAAAGGGCCTGTTGACTGTCCAGGGTTTGACTTGTGTCCTGATTCAGGTCTGGGAGGAGAACATAATTTATCTCATCAGGAGCACGTTTAGACCTGATGTAGGAAGTGGATTCAGACGATGTGGAGTTTGCATGTTCTCCCAGTATATGTGTGGGTTCTTTCCTGGTATTCCAACTTCCTCCCACCATCCAAAGACATATCTATTAGGTTAATTGAGGGCTTATGACATGTAGGCTGTTTTGGATAAAAGCGTCTGCCAAATGACCACACATAGACGTCTGGCTCATTTAAAATGATCTTGTGTATCATTTAGATAAAGTGGTCTTTCTTTGTTTTGAGTGGTTTTATATTCGCAATAACAAGCAGACAACATGTCAGATGTTGAAATTGAGACATTTCAGTATTTTGCTGAAGATGTTTGTACATTTTAAATTGGATGGCAGCAACATGCAAGGGTTGGGAAAGGGTTATATTTACCATTATGCCTGTAGGGAGGAGACCAGTTGTTGAAGCCTTCAGAGATGTGCAAGCTGCTTATTGTGTTATTTTTGTTCTTTCAGGACATGTCCTGACATGTTACACTTAGGAACCAATAAACAAACCCGACTACCCCGTGCTTTTTTCCTCCCTATCCGCCCAACTTATTATTGGGATTCCCTTGCCAGTGACGTGTCATGAGATTGACCGAGTGTTGACCTCAACACATAGCGGGAGGAAAAGCACACCCCTGCTGCTGTTGGCAAAGGTTTTCATACTCCTCTGCATGTTATGACTGTATAATGTTGTGTGTCTGACCGCTTTCCTCATTACAGTGGATGAAAAAAAAAAACCTGACGTATCTCAAACATCCAGGCTGAAACTTTGGCCTTGTTAGATCTAAGACACTAAATTCTGTGATGACAAGAACTCTGCGGTCTGAGTCTTAACCATGTGTAACATGTAGTTGTAATGTACACACTTTGTGCATACTTTAGCATTCATTTGGCAAGTTTGTATACAACCCAGCTGTTTTGGGAATGCCGGAGGCCGTTATGGGTTTGGAATGACGTAAGAGTGCGAGAACAGAAAAGGAAGAAGGAGGGGAGGGAATATGGAGGCGGATATCTGCTGTGGCATTCCTGAGTTTCGACTCCAGTCTGTTTTTGGAACACAATCGTCTGGTATTTGGTTGATCCTCCCTGTGCATTTGTCTTCATACATTTCTGTCATCTTTTCCTCTGGATCTCACTGTTCCCATTTGGTGCATTGTTTGTTTTATTTATGAGAAATTGTTTCTGTGTCTCACATCTTTTCTGATTTTTCTAGTACAATTAATTAGGAAAAAATTACTTGTTGGACTTCCATACAGGTGTCTCAAACTTCAATCCCTTCTTTGTTTAGTCTATGTTGGCCAGACATGAAAGTAACTTGTAATCGTCTCTTCTTTTCATGGGTAAGTGACAGTTGGCCCTAAAGTTGACACTGACTGTCCCAGTCATACACCTGGAACGACAAGGACAGTGAATTCTCATCCTGTGGAGCTCCAGCGGCCCTCTGTTCTTTGGCCTTAATGGCTGCAACTTTAGTCAATGACGGTATTATATGTTTTCACAGAGTGGATCTGTGTAGTCAGACTGCTAGACAGGAGAAAGCCTGTGTAGTCGAAAAGGTCTTTTCTTTTCTTTTTAAACCCAAAGCACCCCTCGTTCTTGGTCAGAGCTCAGTGACTGTTGCTATGAAGACACTTCCGATGAGTCATGTGCTTTGCAGATAACATCCCTCCGTCTGTCTGTGGGGACAAGCATTATCAATCATGCTTGACCTTTGATCCCTGGCCTCTACAATGATGCCGCATATCAAGCAGGGTGCACAAATCTTCTACTACCACATCTACTAGACAGAGTCTAGTGTTGGTTTATTGAGATGATTAATGATGCTTACGGCATTGTGCAACAGTTTAAGTGATGATGTGAAAGAATTTGTTTACTTTTTGGATATTTTATTGACATTAAAATGTTGGAAACTGGAACTTGTAAGAGAATAAATGTGTTGGATGCACCTAGTCTAGATCTTTCCTCAGCATCTTCTCCTGCATGTCTTGTGTACAGATTGAACGGCGCATGGAGTTGGTGCGTGTGGTGTCTCACAACACACACAAGAAGATGGTGTCGTGCTTACAGGGACATATTGGTGCAGAAGCAGAGAAGCGACATGTGAGTTAACAGATTTGCTGTTGTAAACCATTTTCTTGCTTTTCTAACTCGTGTAGAAATGACATTTTTGACCCTCAACACACACAGGGTTTTGTTCACACTGTTGTTGGTTCAGATGTGTGCTCCATGATTTCTCTTTTGTTTTGTTTCTTATTCTACACCACCCAAAACGCACTACAGTCCGTACCACGCCTCTATACAGGAAATGGTCAGGTAAAAAAAGAAATAAATAAAAACACTTATTCAGTTTCTTTTATTCCTCTGGACGACCTGCTTCATTTCCCATTTCAGCATCTGTCATCTTAATTCGCTTTGCATGACACCGCCTGTGGGATTCTCGGGATTAAAAACGGGATGTTCAACACACATCAATGTTTTTGCACAAATCCAAACTGTAAATTTCGACTCCGGCTTCATCATTTGATAAATGTCTCACTTCCTCACTTGGCATCTTAAATCCAGTTTAACATCTGTACTTTCGTCTTGTTCTGAGATCTCTCTTCCTTTTTCTGATGGACTTTATTGTTGAACTGTTGAGTGGAAACCCCTTGACGAAGTTTCCATAGGCTTAATCATGAAGTGCTGCCGTGTCTAAGTAGTTTCTATGTTGATGAAATACTAATCCTAGTTTGCGTCTGTTCCCCTCGCCACATGCACGGCAACAGAAAAAGCTTCCTCTCACATCACTATCCCAGGCAATGGTGGAAGGAGGAAACCAGCTGGGAGAAGACTCCTTAATAGGGTGAGTTTATGGCTGATGGACACTTATACAGTGTGGAAACTGTTGCTATATGGAGCAGATGCACCTTGGAGAGTGTGAAATATGAGGCCATGCATTCAGGGCAAGCGTTCTGCACAGTTTTGTTTTTGTGTCGGGGATTTTCAGCGGTTGCCTTCCTCAGCAGTCTGTGCGTTGCAACATTACAAGCACGCAAAGCTGGACTAGTTGGGGGATCTAGAAAGTGAATGTCTAGATCTGCTCTGCAGTCGTATGTCTGTGTGGAATTAATAAGGAAGGGAAAGTATGGCAGTTGGTTTACACTGGATTCATATATTTTGTTATGTGTTAATTCCTCTTTTCTCTATTAAAGGCGTTTTTACTGGAAAAGCTGCGGCCCAAACCCCCCCTTTAATGGTCACAGATCAGCTGTCATGAGACTACAGTGTGCTGTTGGCTTTTGCCAGCTAGAAATGATGACATCACATTGACCTTATTTTTGCTCTGTTAATATTGATTGGGGTCAGATGATGAGCTGGCAACATGCTGCTGTCTGCCTGTGTCGCTGAATTACAGAAAAATTCATCCTGTTATTTGCACGCTGACATTCTTGTACCGGTTTGATTAAAAGCACATAACTGAGTCAGGTTTGGATTTTAACCCGCGCTTTTCTCTCTGTTTGTCCCAACAGGAAAATGATGGAAGTGTGTGGAGAAGCTGAGAGTCGTCTGGCGTCAGAGCTGATGCAACATGAGCTGCAGATAGAGAAAGACGTTCTGGATCCACTCAGCCAGCTTGCAGAGGTCAGAAACACAGCATTTGTCTGAATGTAGTAAAACCTTGCAGATTTAAAGCATTCATCACATCCAGTTTGTTTTGTGAAAATACCTTTGGAAAAAAAAACACATTTTCTCTTTATTTAATGCTACCCAGTGTTTCTGAATAAGGGAAACCTGCTGACTTTAAACCTTTTAAAGCTCAAAGAAAAAAAAGATGATTTTTAATTCTTTGGTTGCATTTTTTAAACTTCCTTCAAAAAAAGCTGAACATCTTTTTTTTCTTAATAGAAAATAGTTGTGATAACTGTTATTAATATTGTAATATTGCAGTTGCATATTCATAACAAGTGATAGATTGATAAGATGGTTTACTATTAAAAAATGTTTCAACAAGTGTCATTATAATCGGTAAAATTTGTTCAAACAAATAGTAGACCAAGGACATTAACGGCTAAAAGTGGGTTGAATGTGGACTGTTTTATGTAATTCAGTCATGTGAGGTTGTGAGGAATCCAGCTTTTGTCATTTTCTCCTAGTCGTTATGCATTTAGATGTCATGCTGTGTACATTTTGGGTATTAAATGCCACTAAAAAAAGTCAAATGTAATTTAGAAACTGTAAAGTTTAACTTTCAGTGGTGAGATATCAGTATAGTTTTGTGTAAAAAAGCATTGTTACTCCACATGTAAAGCTTAATCATCCTGATTTCCATCTGATGGTCATTTTAGGTAGAAATTCCCAACATCCTGAAGCAGAGGAAACAGCTGGCCAAGCTGGTGCTGGACTATGATTCTGCCAGAGCGAGGTTAATTTTTAACTCTCACACTTTATCTGCATGTGACTGAACGATGTTCAGAACCACAAACTGATCAACTAGCAGTTCACTCACATAGCGCTAATGCTGTGTTACATTTTTATGATTCATAATTCATTTTCTTTTACACCCTCATATTTAGGTGGTTGCAGGCAACCAAATCAATAATCTCAGGAACAAATACCCAAGCACTGACGGCCAAGGCTGACCTACTCAAAGAGGAGGTAGATGAAGCTATGAACAAAGTGGAGCTTTGCAAGGTAACGAGCGCAGCTACAAGTGATGCACTGAACTTTATATGGAAGCATATGGTTTCATTTAGCCTGTTTATGTCAGGGCACACGGTTATTTAGCAGCGTTGTCATAGAGAATGCTTCAGTGGTAGTAAAACTTTATTGATGCCATCAGATGCAGATCACAAGCTTTCAATAGGTGACTGATTTATTTATTGCTTTGTATGTTCACACCTCACACTGACAGAAAACATGTAGCTGTGTCCTGGCAGACTGAATGGCTTTTAAGCCCGTCTGTTTCCTCAGAAAAAGAAAGCAAACTAAAACATATAAGTTGGGAGGAGAATCATCACAGTGAGGTCTAGGTTTTCAGAGACCCTTGGGGTGTCTGAGCTAGAATACATCTGTGATGTGTTCAGAGAATATAAACCAATCAGAGCTCTTAGATCCAAAGACTCGGGTCAACTAGTCCAGAACAGAACCAGACTAAACATGGAGAAGCAGCATTTAGCTGTGATGCTGCAAACAAGTGGAACAAACTGCCAGTAGAGATAAAACTTTTATCAAATATAGAAAAGTTTAAATCCAGGTTAAAAACTTTCTGCTATAAATAAAGTCTGCACGGTAACTTTTTAATTATGTTCTTTTTAATGATTTTAATTTAATTTATTATTTTATTATGATTCTTGCTCTGTTTTTATTGTTTTTTTTCCTGTTTCAACATCTGTAATGCTTTTAATGTTTTTATATAAAGCACTTTGAACTGTTGTGTACATGAAAGGTGCTGTACAAATAAACTTGCCTTGCCTCTGAGCCAGATTGCTGACACATGAAAATGACAGGAAATGCCCGTCAGCTCTGTGCATGAGCGTTTACATCAACTGAACTTAGTCACTGATGAGCTTTTGTGTTCATGGCTGCATGATGCGTTTTCTATTCAGGACACACAGAGCTGTGTGCTTCTAACGGCACACAGAGTTATAACTCCTTTAAACCTGAGCTGAGCTTTGATCTCCCCTCCTAAAATATCTTAAATGTCTGATAAATGACGCTGTAATTATATCCCTGAACGCAGAGTGTTGGGGATATAATGGTTTCAAGATGACCGCCGCTGCCGCCGGATATCCTTCACGTTCGCGCGATAACTCCAAACAGTTTTCACAGTTGAAATTTGATACTCGGCGTACCTATTTAGGTCCCCAAAAGGACGACCTGTATCGCATTTCACGATTATCAATTCATGGTTTCCCCACCAGGTGGCGCTTCATTCAAGAAAAATCGGATTTTCGTCTATATCTTTGGAACTATTTGTCTCATTGACCTCAAATCAAGTGCAAATAAAAGGTCGTGACATCAGGATGCAACCTGTCCTGATGTCACACCGGGCTGGTTCAAAGTTTCCCCACCAGGTGTGACTGAACATGTGCAGCTTTATATTATTATATTGTGTCTATTGGAGGATTGTGGGTGTTCGCTTCCGACCACATAGGCCTTGTATGAAGATGAAGATATTTAATGTGGTGTTCGAACAAATGAGTTTTCCTATTATACTCTGACTTGGTTTAAGTTGGTGAAAAATGTTTATTTTAACTGTTTGTGTCCAACAGGATCAACTTGCTGCAGACATGTACAGTTTTTTCTCTAAAGAAGGCGATTATGCTCATTACTTCATCACGGTGAGTACACTGTTGCACATGTTAACGTGGGAATGTTCGCAGCTCTTACAAGACTTGACTTGCCTGCTTATTTACTTTAGTGTCTAGTACATTACTGTGTGTCTTGTTGTACTTTGTTGTGTGTTTCTGCAGCTCTTACAAGCTCAGGCTGATTACCACAGAAGTTCTCTCACTGTACTGGAGAGCGTCCTGCCGACCATCCAGGCTCAGCAAGGTATAACGAACAGTTTGCACAAAATGGCACACGTGTGTGTGTGTGTGTGTGTGTGAGACCCCTTTTAGGTTTGGTTTCCTGACAAGTAGTTGCAGGTCAAAAGCAGCTTTCTTAAGTTTTAGGCCAGTTAAACAAGTTTAAAACATATTTGAGGCCACAAACGAAGCGCTACCTAAATAACAGTATTTTTTCATTCTCTGCTAT
Source organism: Pseudomugil tenellus (assembly GCA_037177515.1). Taxonomy (NCBI): domain Eukaryota; kingdom Metazoa; phylum Chordata; class Actinopteri; order Atheriniformes; family Pseudomugilidae; genus Pseudomugil; species Pseudomugil tenellus. The sequence continues at coordinate 16,021,319 of JBAMHX010000024.1, read as the reverse complement.
CCAAACACATTTTCTCCTCTTCTTGTTCTTTTTTTTTTGTCTGCGTCTTGTTCGATGAGCTTGTTTCCTCTGCTGTAAACACATGTGGTCTAAAATAAGACCAGCCTGGTCTCCCAGCATGTGGCGATGACTCACCAACCCAACACTCTCTCCCACCCGTTCTCACATCACACCCACCTGGGATTTGCAACCCTCCCTCCCTCCTGTCTCGTACTTGAGCTCAGACACACAGTGAAATACAGAAAGATGGCTGCAGAGGCGCTTCTGCTCACTGGGAGCATGTGGTTGTTATTTGGCAGCACCCTGTAGAGAGAATTAAGACTAAACCTGCAATTTAAACCAACATCAGGCATGCCTAACACTAAATCCTTTTAAATTAATCTTCAAAAGCTCTATTACAACACTTGGCTTGTGTTTCTTTCCACTAACTTTTTTTTTGTTGTAATTTGTCTTTGTGTTTAGACTCATGGATGGAAAAGCCTGCGTTTGGCACTGGGTTGGATGACCACCTGAAAAGGAGTGGAAGGGAAATCGCTCTGCCACTAGAAGCCTGTGTCATGATGCTTTTAGAGACTGGCATGAAGGAGGAGGTAAGAGATTTAAAAAAAGACACAGAAGAATTATAAAGAATCTGTCCTGTTTTTGGCATGCAGTGTGGTTTATTATGTGGGGCTGAAATTAAAGCATTGAAATTCTGTATGACGGAAGCTGATCTGCAAATTATCAGACAGCAAATCTAAGTAAGTAAAAACTGGAACAAGTTTCCATTTACATCGCTGTGCACATCATTAGGTACACTTTGCTAGTTTAAGCTCATTTTTCCTTAAAGGGAACATCCACTTTTTTTGCCCTTAAATACATTTTTTGTGAACTTCTAAGTGTTTAGGAATGCAGAAAATGTAAATATGTTCGATCCTGATGCTGCGCATATCTTTATACTCTATTTGCTCATATTTTTCTGTTTGTTTAATTTTCTGTTCTCTGTTTGTTGTTTTTTATCTATTACATCACAGTGTTTGCTTTGTCTCTGACAAATAAGGACATGGACTTCCATGTAACCAATTTCTTGAATCTGCCATTTTTTTCTTGGAGCAATTTTGTAGTCTGAATTCAGTCATGTCGAGGTTAAAACCCACACATTATCCCCCCCCCCGGCATCAGAGCTAGTTCGAACTGCGTAGCTGAATTTAATTTTTCATGGAAATCTACGATCATCAGTGGGGTAAATACTTTTTGTTTGTGCAAAGCACTTTAAGGACGAGTGCAAGTCAAGTGTAGTCAAGGACTACAAAATTGCTATAAGGAAAAAAATGGCGGATTCAAGAAATTAGTTACCTGGAAGTCCATGTCTTTATTTGGCAGAGCCTCAGAAAATAATGTGACGTTAAAGATAAAAAAAAAAAAAAAAAAACATGAATAGAGAACAGAAAATTAATTCTGCCAATATCGGGGATTTGCTGAATGACTTTGTCTAAATTAGGGTTCATTTCCTTCTTCTATGGAAACGACAAACACAGCAAAGCTTCAAAAAACTCTAAAATTATGTCAAACTTTCTTGTATTTTCTCTCCCAACACATGGCGGAAACAGTTGCAAGTATTTATTTATCATATATGCTCCTGTAAAAAAATCTGCTCGAACGATAATCCCTGTGAGTCTGAGGTCCTTTTCTGCCCAACATATGGATGAGTTAACAGATGAACATACAGTAGTATTCATATTTATATTCCTGAACATGGCGTGTCTGCGATATTATGGTTTTGCCCCCATCGCTGCAAAACACGATACCTGGAACAATTTTTACAATTGCAAATACTCAGTTTACCTGTTTAGATCCACAAGGGGACGAACTGGGTTGAATTTCACAATTTTGGCATTTATGGTTTCCCCACCAGGTGGGGCTTTATTCATAAAAAATCATATTTTCGGCTATATCTCTGGAAGTATTTGTCTCATTGACCTCAAATCAAGTCCAAATAAAAGGTCGTGACCTCAGGATGCATCCTGTCCTGACGTCATACCGGGCTGGTTTAAAGTTTCCCCACCAGGTGGAGCTTTGTGACTGAACATGTGCAAATTTATATTATTGTATTGTGTCTGTCTGTTGGGAAATTGGAGGATTGGGGGCGTTCGGGGATATACCCCTACCCGTCACTTCCGTCACTTGTTTTTAAAGGTATCTGACATGTAGCTTTTGTTTCAAGAAGAGATTGTAAATACTGTGATAACGTACCATTGCGATGGATTCATTTGAAGACGTGGTTCTGCAGGTCGTCATCTTCATTCTTCTGCTCTGGGTCAGACTCTGGCTCGAACATGAAAGGCTGGACTGACACCTTTTCCGTCGTTATATTTCCAGTAAAATGTGTTTCTGCCAGTAGATAAGCGTATCACTTCTATCAAACTACAAATATGTTGGAAGAGTTGAACTTTCTGCAACCTGGAAGGGGGCGGGGCATGACATGCCTTATTCACGGGTCGCCCTAAAGACGTGCCTCAGAATAGGGGTTAACAAGAGCTAGAATAACCAGGATATACGAACAAAACATTGTAGTTCTACTTTATACAGATAAAAAATGAATGTTTTACGTGTTAAATGAAGGATTTAAAAGCACGATATATCCCCTTTTAAGGAACTACCTTAATTCTTGCTGACATAGATCTCGGAAAGTGTTGGAAACATTCCTCACATATTTTGCTTCCTGTTGACGTGATAACATCACACAGTTGCCACAGATTTCTCATCGCTGATGAGAATCTCTCATTCCACCGTGTCCCAAAGATGCTCTGATGGCTGTGGAAACGGTTGGACCAAAGCAAGCTCATTATGTTGAAAAAAGATGATTCAAGCTTTGTAACATCCTGCTAGACGTATCCACCAGATGATGCTCTGCTCTGGTCATAAAGGGATGGACATGGTCCGCATCAATACTCGGGTTGCTGTGGTGTTTGAATAATCCCCAGATGTCCAGAGTGTGAAAAGGAAATTTCCCCAACACTGTTTCCTGTGTGGCACCCAGTGTGGTATTGGGCTGCTGTAAGCCATCTGCTTCAAGGTTGGACAAGTTCAGAGATGGTATCTTTTTCAGGTGAAACGCAGATGATTACATGTTTTTCTTTCTGTTGGTTCTTCAGGGCAGTATCACAAACAAAACACCTTTGAATGTCTTGACTTTTTTGTGTGCTTGTGCAGTTTTTGTCTCTTTACTTTGCCATGAGAAGGATGGATAGAGGTCATAGTGAACAAAGAAGTGCTTTGTAGTAGAGTTCAAGGAAGGTTTAGAAATGATTCAAGTCAAACAGTGCAGTCATTGTTTGCTTTTCATCAGTGCGTCTTTACACTTAATTGTTTTCTCTACTTTTCTTTTTTCGTTTTTGTTGTGGTTTTGCTTTGACATATATTGTGGTTTGTTATCCAGTTGAAACTTTTAACCAATCAGATACTGACTTTTACATGTTGCCATTTCTGAAGGATAAAGCATTAATGACTTCTCTGTGACGGCTGTGCGGTGGTTGACGGTTCAATCCCCGGCTCGAACAGTGTTATATCTGTGTGGAGTTTGCATGTTCTCCCCCTGTTAGCATGGGTTCTCTCCGGGTTCTCCGGCTTCCCCCCACAGTCCAAAGACATGCACATTGGGTATCGGCTGATTGGAGACTCCAAATTGTCCATACGAGTGTGTATTGTTGTTTGTCTGTGTGTGTGTGGCCCTGTGATGGACTGGCGACATGTCCAGGTGAACCCCGCCCCTCTCCCAATGTCAACTGGGATTGGCTCCAGCCCCCCTGAACCCCGTTCGGGAATAAGCGTTAGAAAATGGATGGATGGACGTCTCTGTGGCTTCTGTTCTGGCTGTATTCCCCGTAATCTTTCACTCTGCTGGGATGAAAGTTAATAAATGAAACTCTTACTAATCCTTTCCAGTATGTTTTGGTTGTTTCAAATTACTTGGGTTACTTGGTTTAGAGGATTGGACACACTTTCCCATTAAATCAAATGGGAGAGTGTGTCAGGACTTTAGACTGTTCCTTTTATGTTCAGAACTATCTCTATTCAACAAGGTGTTGGAAACTTTGAGTGTTTGCTCTATTCTGACATGAGAGCATTCTGCAGATGTGTCCACATCCATGATAAAAATCTCCATTTTCACTACATGCCAAAGGTGTTGATTTGAAATCTGGTGACTGTGGAGATCATTGGAGTGCAGTGAACTCATTGTCGTGTTCAAGAAAGCGTGTTGAGATGATTGAGCTTTGTGACACGGTGCATTATCCTGGTGGCAGAAGCCTTCATTAGATGGTGCACTTTGATTAAAAGGGATGGACACGGTCAGCAACAGTACTCAGCTAGGATGTGATGTTTAGATGATGTTCAGCTGGTTTTAAGGGGCTCAAAGCGTCCCAACTAAACATCAACAAGGCAGGATCGCTCCGAGCTACATATGGTTTCCACCAAAACTGACTCCACAAATTAAATGTTCCTGCTGAAACTGATGTTTTTCCACCTTCTGTTGTTTAGTTTTGGGGACTCTGTGTGTCTTATAGTCTAATTTAGTTGTTCTAGCTGACAGTGATTATTTAAGTTACTGTTGATTTTCTGTTGTTTCAGTGAGACTGTGTGAAGACAATGACAGCTGTGAGATTCTGCAGGGTAATGACGAACATCAGAGTCCGATCAAATGAGTCAGAAGCACAATGTCTAAAGAAACTTATGAAGTGTTGTTTGAAACTCAGCAAATTCAGCTTTGACTCTGAATAAAACATGTTTTCTTTGCTGAAGCATCCTAACGGTTTGGTTTCTGTGGTCTGACTGACTTTAATGTACCAGAAGTACCAGAGCGTCTTATTAGAAGCTTCCCAAAGGTGCGGTTGTTTCTATCAGCTAGATTGAAGCTGTAAATTGTTTGTGCGCACGAACACATCAAAACCCAAAGAGATGGGCAAGCAGACTGTAAACAGCAGCTTCTTGTTTTCTTTTTCTACTGACATAGTCATCCATTATGCTGCAGTCATGATTTATGAAATGTTTGCATCTCCTCCCTGAATTAAATTTAGAATACAATAGAATCCGCTTTCCTGTCTCTAAGTCAAATCTCTTTTTGTGCGTCGATGTTGTTGAGCGAAAGGAAAAAAAAGAGTGCAAGTGTTAACGGCAAAGAGTGTTATTTGTTGCTCTTTTCATTCCCTGGTGAGTCCAGTCTGTGTCATTATGGTGTAAAGGCAGCTTTTGTTTATGTGTCAAAGTAAAGAGCTGGCTGTGCCGAGACTGGAGGGTGTGTTTGTTTGTCTGCTTCAAGGTTTCATTGTGTGCAGCTGGCAGATGGAGTTTATAGAGTGGATTTATAGAGTCCGTCTGTAATTCTGTGAAGGGAGAGTTAATGTTCGGCTGTGTGCACGTTAAATGTCTACGTGCTTCTTTGCCATTAGAGCTGATGTTCGCTGTCATTCATTGATACATCTGGTGTGTGTGTGTGTGTATGTGTGTGTGTCAGGGTTTATTCAGGATTGCAGCAGGGGCGTCCAAGCTAAAGAAGCTAAAGGCAGCACTGGACTGTTCCACTTCACAACTGGAGGAGTTCTACTCGGACCCCCACGCTGTCGCTGGTATGTCCTGCAGGGGTGTAACGATACACAGATCAACAATTCAGTAGCATCAATCTAAATTAAATAAGTAATACGTCAAAGTTTTCGTCTTTCAAGTGTCTCAAATAAAAAATAAACATGTGTTTCAGGTGCACTGAAGTCTTACTTGAGGGAACTCCCAGAACCTCTGATGACCTATCAGCTTTATGATGAATGGATCCAGGCATCCAGGCAAGGCTTCTAAACATGATCAGTTCATATCAAATGGTTTTATTCTCTCTCTTTTTTAGTCTGAGTCAGCTTATTTAGCTTTTTCCTTTTACTCACCTGTCTCCTACCATTCCTCCTACCAGTGTGTCAGATCCAGACAAACGGCTGCAGGCGCTCTGGGTTGTTTGTGATCAGCTACCAAAGAACAACAAAACTAACTTAAGGTTTGTTATTTAAACTTAAGACCGAAGCCTTAACTGTATTACTTACTGACCCATGCTTTTTTATATTTCCGTGCAGATATCTGGTGAAGTTTTTAGCCAAACTGGCTCAGGAGAGCGAAGTGAACAAAATGACTCCTAGCAACATCGCCATCGTCCTGGGACCCAATCTGCTTTGGGCTAAGACTGAAGGGTGAGAGACGATAACGCTGTGGAAATACATTCCCACTAATGTTTTCTGAGTTAGGCTAATTTCTGCTCGTCCTTCCCAGGAGCCTGGCAGAGATGGCTGCAGCCACTTCTGTGCATGTGGTGACCATCATTGAGCCCATCATCCAGCACGCTGACTGGTTCTTTCCTGAGGGTAGGGTCTGGCTCTGCTCTACAGCTGCTGCTTTCACCCCGACCTTGTCTTCTGTATTTTTAGTTGACAGCACTATCGTACATGAGGGAGTCACGGTGAAGGCAGCTGATATTAACTGGACAGAAAATCAAGCGTCCAAGGCTGCAGATAGAAATGGCTGCCGTGTCTGTCCAAGGTCAAACTGCTGCCTGAAGGCTGCAGCTGTTATTCATTCCTCTCATGCAGTTTGTGCTAAAAACACGTTTTCCAACATATTTAGACTGTTTAGTTTGTAAACACAGTTAATGGAAAGTGACACTTTTGTTTCTTTACATTTTTCTGGAGCTACACATATCATGCTTCAGCTCAAGCGTTTCATAGTCGCCATGATTTGTCCGGCAGGTTTTTCACAGCCTCCCTCAGCTCTGAGCTTCTTAAAGCGAGTCTTTGCACAGTTTACACAGTTGCTGAGATGATTTATTTATTCCTGGTGCAGATAAAGTGAAGAACACGACTCACAGGTGTCCTCACCTGCAGACCATTTGTAGTTTATGATAAGTACACATGCAGAAACCATTACAGCTTGACACTTGAGTTTAATATGTTCATTTCTCCAGTATGTACTGGCAGCCTTGTCTTTTACCCAGAACACTTTGCATTTCAGGCTTGTTTCCCGCATTTAGTTTGGATTTTAAAGCACATTATGGCCCACTTGGATGAAGACCAAGACATGTGGTTTTTCTTTTTACCCATCTGTCACCTGTTGCATCTTAGGAGGTCTCCTCTTCTGTAGTGTCATTGTGCAAGGCATTAAACAAGTCTATGTCATGTTGTGTAAAAGCAGGGACCTATTTTCTGTAAGAGTCAAACTGCATCCTGCTTTCCAATGAAGATGTTTGTCAGTACGGAGTCCAAACAGGGTTGCTTAATACTTTCTAGTAAACTGGATCCCTTGTTCTTCCAGATGTGGAGTTCAATGTCTCTGGGATGTTTGTGATGCCCACACCTGCATCCAACCACAATAACCACCTAGAATATGACAGCAGCACCATTGAGAGGAAGAGACCTGGCAGTATGGTGGGACCAGAGAATGACACGACACGCAAAGACAAGTACTACGGGTTGCTGAAAGCGTCAAAGTTCCCAACATATTTCCTCCTCACTTGAACTGGTTTCTGTTTCATTTTCAACTTTATTTCTTTTTATTTTGCTTCTAGTAGATCCGGGCCTAAATAATTCTCATAATGTGATTAACTGTCTCTATTTCTCTGTCAGCTGTTGGGTTTGGTGATTCTGCTCTAATCTCCGCTGTCCAGATAAAGCTGCGGTGTTTTCTCTTTCTCTCCTTCACCTTTCCCTTCCCGTGCAGCACCTCTAACAAGCACTCGGACCACTCCCTCCGTAGAGGCAGTAACACCTTAGGTAGAAAGCAGCACACCTCACCCGCCTTCCAGCCTCCTTTACCCCCTGTTGAGGCTCAAACGCTGGGACATGCGGCCGGGCAGGTCGCTCAGTCCTTGACTGAGCCCCAGCCGCAAGCTGCACCAGGGGGTTCAGGGCCTGACACCTCCCAGCATAGCTTGGCACAGAGCCTGGCTGCTCTCGCTGCTGCTCAGCAGCTTCTAGCCCAGCACGCAGAGGAGCTCAGGTAAGGAGGAGCTTCACTGCCTCTCTGCTGAATGACACGGCGTGCCTTACTGTTGTTCTATTGTCAGAGCTCGCACTGTACAACGACACTTTTGTCCTCTTGTTAGTTTCATATTGTAGAGTTGATTCGCTTGGATCCCACACACGCCATCTCATGTCTTGGTCATTCGGGGACAGCTTGTTAATTCTCTATCAAAACCACAAGTTTTCTTACGCCGCCACCAGTTGCAGCTATGCGGACTCGTGTGAAGTCGGCCCACAGAAACTGCAGAACAATAGCCTTTTTCATTCTGCTAACAGTCACACTCCCATCCTTTCCTCCACAAATCACTGGAATCAGCTGGAACTTTGCACTAATTGGTCCAAACTGCTTCCGAAAATCTAACAGGCTGTTATAATTAACACTGAGGGTCTTTTTGACTCGGTGAAATGACAATATTCATTTGTATTCAGCATTCATGTAGTCCTACAGACACTGTTGGAAAGGTACATTTAGATAAAGATCCAGATGACACCTGACTAAAATCCATGAACTGTTGGAGCTTTTGTGCAAGCTTGAGCCAAAAAGCATAATGAAGGTTTAAAAGTTTTTCTCGGCGTCTCCCTCCTTCTCCAAAGCAACCCAAGGCTGCGTGATTCTACACCAACTCCAACACCCATTCCTCAGAGGAATGGATCTGGAGGAGCTGGCCCGGCTGCAGGGCAGCTGGGGACTGGAGCCTCTGGGTCTGGATCCATGGGGCCAAGTCCGCACATGATGCGCCGAGGTAGGAATCCGCATACTTTTTAAATCTAAGCTATCTGGAAGCATTACAACAGAAGAATAAAATGGCCTTTGTTGTCATTATAGCGGATGATATGAGATTAGGTTGCATCTCCCTTCTGCAAAACAAGCACATTTTTACATATGTATAGAGTAACAATAGTAGTAGTAACAATATAAAATATTATCTTTATATAT
>JBAMHX010000024.1:15985123-15997452 GCA_037177515.1 Pseudomugil tenellus | reverse complement strand
ATAAAATAAATAGTAAATTTATTGTTAAGCATTGTTAGTTTATTTCACAGTGACAGACTTACTATACAAGTGTTACTACACTGAAATGCACATTAAAATTCTCATAAAAATCTTTTTTTAAATGAAATGACTACCTTGAAAAAATATATATCTGTAATTTCTTTATATTCGCTTCATAAGAAAACTTTTTATCCGCTTATGACCGAAAGGTTGTAAATTTGCTAAAGATCTTCAGAAACAGTTTCTCACTAAAAACTGGGAATTTGATTTGATTTAAAGATTATATTAAAAATAAGCCAACGCAACTTAAATATTTGGCAAAAATATCTGTAATGAGAAGTGTTCAGCCTGAAATGAGTGACCTCGTGATCACGTAAAATGGGATGAAATAACTTACTGGATCTGCGTTGAGTCCCAAAATGCAGGTCGAGATCTAAGTACTTCACCATGTCGCTGAGCTTGTCGTATTCTGAGTCCTCTCCCAGCTATAAAAACACAAACATGGGCACATTCTGAGAGGAGGCAGGATCCATAGCGAGATTAGGATCGATCCATTGCTGATTATGTTGGAAGTTGAGATCAAACACTTTAACATTTTAACAGCTTTAAGCTAAAGTCTATTTACAAGAGCAAGACCGTTGCTTTGATGCAGTTGTGACTCATCAGAGACACATGAGGAGGCTTTTCCAAATATGGAAAAAGAAACGTGGGAAGTGAGAAAAGTCACAGTCAGAGTGGGAAGATTCACAGGAGGATTTTTTTCAGACCGAGCCATGTTTGTCTCCATGCAGCACCTTCCCACGGACAGATGCAGGAGAACAAAAGATCACCACTCACCTGACCCCATATTGTTCCCTCCGAGTTCTCCACCTGCTCCCAGCGCAGCCTCTTTACGCTCATGTGGTTGGTGTCTGAGGCCTGGTGGCCTGGCTTTGGCAGTGGAGGTGGGTCGCAAGGCGGGGGCAGGGGTGGAGGTGGAGGCGGTGGAGCCTTGGAAAGCAAAAAAGTGCTGTGAAATTGGTGTATTTAAGAAGAACACACACATCTCAAAGACAACCGCCTTCCACACTACAAAAACTGGCTTTAAAAAAATAAGAAAAAAACTACAAAATTAGGTTAATTTTCCTTGAAATAAGATAAAATTTCTTGTTCTGTTGGCAGATAATTTCAAAAATCTTATTTCAAGTAACATTAACCTGTAAAGAAGTCCTAAAAACAAGTAAAAATAATCCTAAAAAACCTTCTAAGTAAGAATAATTATCTTACGTTTAAAAAATATCTGTCCTTGATTTTAGTTTTTGCAGTGCAGTTGTTACCTGTTGCGACTGCTGCTCTTGTCGTTTGCTCTCAGAAGTCTTGGTGTAACTTGGGAGGGGGGAATGGGAGGCTGGGGTCTGGGAGGGCAGCGAGGACACGGCGGGGCCTTCGCTCTCACTCTCATTTGGGTTGTTATCCTGAAGGGAAGGCGGCAGAGGACCCTGGTAGCTGTGCTGGTGATGGAGCTGGTGGTGCCTCTGGAGGACGAGCTGACTTGGCCTAAGCGGTTGAGGGGAGGGTTGTGGGGAGGGTTGTGGGGAGGGCTGTCGCATGGGCTGCGGTTGGCTGAGCTGGCGGGGGAGGTAGCGCGATGGCTGGGAAGAACGCAAAGTAGAGGAGCCAAGCGTGGCGTGGCCGTGCGAGAGCCGGGTGAAGGGGGCATGGAAGCGCTGGTAAGTCTTCTCCGCTTCATCTCTGGTGGGGAGCACTTTGTGTAGGGGCAAGCGACTCATCAGGAGGGTCCTCGGAGGTGGCGGGGGAGGAGGGATGATGGGGTGATGCGGCTGGAAGGGCATCCGGCTGCGGGGGATGTGCTCGGGAGAGAAGCGCACAGGTGGGATGGGGTCAGTGAACTGGACAGGAGGGGGTATCAGAGACTGAAAAGGCGGGGGAGGCGGAGGGCTCTGGTCAGGAGGGGGGGGGATTGGTTCAGATCCAGAGGAGTAGGTGGGCGACGAGGCCTCATCGCTGCTGCTGTGATCATCGCTGCTGCCACTGCTAAGCTGCCGAGATAAGAAACCCAGCTCCTGGTCCTCTGGAAAACTCATCTGGAGGGGGGAGAAGGGGGGAGAGGGGGGGGTACCTTTCAGCTCCAGACTAATCCACAGATATCCTCACTCCTTTAAACTCACATTATTATGATTACACATGAAAATTACACACTAAGCCACTTAATCTGTCTTCTTATGCTTGTACGGTAAGCAGCATAATGGAGTAAAACATTCTTTAAATTTATTTAAAGTTTAAAGTAAACTTTAAATTTATTTATAAGTCTCAAAGAAAAGACAATATCTACGTGTAAATCCAGAAATACTTATTTAAACATATGCAAACATAACTGGAAAAAATTCAGAAGGCATCATCTTTATTTTGCACAGTTTATACAGCCTTACGTTAACTTCTCCAGATTTCCTGAAAGACTTTTCAAATCTCTTCTTTGATGTTTTGTTTCAGTATTGGCTTTTTACCAAAATACTTTAATACCGCTGAGGTCTGGCTCATGGGGAGGTGTCAACAGATGTCAGTCCTATTGTTGTCATTCTGCATAACACAGACTGATGCGGCTTCAGTAAATGGCGGATGGACTGACTGAAAAACAGAATGCATCTCCCAGGATCTGTATCAGTTCTTAGGTCACTTTCACACATTTAAATGTTGTTCCTTTGTCCTCCAATTGTCACGTTTCCACATTTTTTTAGTTTAAAAGACCTTAAATAAACCTGGAAAACTGATGCTTAAGACAACTTCATGAAATTACAGACAACTCCTGCTCCTTGGAAGCAAAATTACAAAGCAATGAGGCCTGGATTAAAAGTTTTGCACATTACTAATGAAGTCAGGTGAGCTGCATTGTCTTAAAATATGATTATTTAAATATCTACAAAACATAAATCCAAAAATAAAATAAGAAACTACATTTTACTGGAATAAATAGATTAACATACCAACACACAGCTAAAGATCACACTTCTATCCAGAGGCAGGCGTCTATAATTAGACTACTGTATAACTGAGTATCAAGTTTTACTTACAGGCACACCTCTTCTTCTGTAACCATGACAACCACCGTGATATATCTGCGCATGTGACACAAATGTTCATTGTAGCGGAGATTAGAGCTACTCTAATGTAAACATGCAACACAACAACGCATTTATTTCTGTTAATGTGAGTCTGCCTGTTCAAGCAGATTCACAAGCAGCAGATTGTTTTATGGTGATGCTCAATCAAACATTTAAGCTGTTAAACTGTTACTACGACATATTTAGTAAAATGACCAACAACAGCATGATGATGTGGGAAAAGTAGCTGCTTTATTCTCTCTTCTGACCTGAAACACTGCTTTCTTCTCATTAAAGGTTAAAGCAGCAGTGATGGAAATCTGAGGTTTTGGCTCACAAAGAGAAAAAAAAATGGTGTTGTGACAAGGTTTTAACTCGTGGATGAGTTCAGTATCTTGTTTATCAGTAATAGCAAACTGGAGCAGGAGATGAACAGATGGATTACTTTGTCAGCTGCAAGAGGGATTTTATATTTACAGGTTCACCTTACTGGTCAATTTCCAATCCAACCCTCAACTATGGTCAGGTGATTTGGGGAGTGATAGAAAAAAAAGATCATGGACACAAGCAGTCAATCTGAGTTAGTTACAGGAAGGACAGGACAACAGCTGGGGTCTGACATGACTGAAAAAAGTAATGATGTCAGATCTCTGGAGAATTTTCATAAGTGTTTGCTGAATTTAATGTCAGCACTTAGATAGACAACAAGGCTAATGTGTCAGACTTGAACATTGTTCAGGTCGAGGTTAAAATCTACATTACAGTATGCTCTGTATCACCTACAATGAGAGCTTTTGTCTTTATCTGATCACAACTGAAGGTAATAGGTCTGGAAAAATAAATGACCAGACTGGATGAATAAAATATTTAATAAATAAATAAATAAATAGTCTAGTTTAAGCGACCTGTCCAGGGTGTACCCCGCCTCTCGCCCGTTGGCTGCTGGGATTGGCTCCAGCCACCCCGCGACCCCGTTTGGGAATAAGCGTTAGAAAATGGATAGATGGATGGATGGATAGTCGAGTTTTAATTAAATATATTACAACAAAAAGCTAATCTGATGCAATGTGTTGTTCTTATTCTCTGATGTAAGTCGCTTTGGAGAAAAGCGTCTGCTAAATGACTGTAATGTAATGTAATGTAATGAAAGCAAACATCCAATACTATGTTTTAATCCACATGTTTAAGCTTGGCTAATCCCACATGGTATGCATTTAACCAGGTAGCTGGATGGTGATGTGGTGCTGGACAGTCAGAAAGTCAGATAACAGGGGGTGTCGGGGGGTTACATGTGGGAGCAGCAACAACAGAACAAATCCAGGAAACCTGTTCCAGTAAATCTGCAGTGATAATGTGAAAACAGGCCTAATTCAGTTTTGTTTCTGTGCTAGATGGACCCGCCTCTCGCCCAGTGTCACCTAACATGACGGACCTCTGCAGATTAAAGCTAAATCATGGACGACTGGCTTGTTTCCTCCTTTTTGTTCTATGCATTTAGCTGTGACTTGCATTTAGCTTTCCATGTATTCCTGCTTCAGCACACTTGAATCAGAATAAACGGATCAAACAGCCAATCAGGTTCTGGACAATGGCTCGTTATTTTGAGTCAGCTGAGTTGGAGCAGGGACACATGGAAAACCTGCTGGACTGCGGCCATCCTAGGACCAAACTGAGCACCTCTGATAAAACCTGATCAGTCATCTAAATGTGCTTTCCCTCACCTCCTCATAGTCGTTCTCCCCAGGAACAAAATCATCCACCAGAGTGACCCTGTGACCCAGCTGCTCGCTCAGTGCGTCCAGGAACTTATCTGTGTCCCGGCTGCGAGGCGGGCGGGAGAAGGTGAACAGCTTCCTGCGGCGGGTTAGCGTGTTGGGACCACTGTCTGACAGTTGAGGGGAGGTGGGGGGGCTTTCCAGGCTGACATAAGGGTTGGAGTCCACGCTGTTCTGGTGGTGGATCTCATAAACAGGTGTGGGGAGAGGCTCCTTCCAAGACAGGGACAGGCCGGATTTCCGATTACCTGCAGAAAGAGTTTATCAATCATGGCTGCCACACACACCGCACATGATTTTCGCATCTTCAGCAGAGCATTTTCATAATCTGACATTCATCATCATGTTGTTGCCATGAGGACTGGTCATTTTCACATGTTACCTTGGCAACAAAAGGATAAATTGCAGGCTTGTATGGATATACAGATTGTAGGATTTGAATGGGCTCTGACTCAAACACATTCAAAATTCAGTGGATGTGCTGCCATGTTCCTATCAGACAGCATCTCACTTTAATTAGACAACACTGCAGCTTTTTGCTTCCTTTAATCATAATTAATATCATGTATTTGAATCTGACATGATGTGAACATGGCATCAGGCATTTGCCATCAAAGAACTAAAATCTATGATGGGTAATGGCCTCAAACCACTGCTGAAAGCATGTGCATTGATTCGTCATCGGTGTGTGTTTGTAGATTTTGATGTGTGTGTCAAGCCTGGAGTACCTGTGAGAGGGGGAAGTGTGAGGGGGGAGAGAGAGCGGCCGTAGGCCTCAGTCTGTCCCGGCACCTCGGGCTCTGCGGGGGAGCCACCCTGCAGTGGTGACACACTCTTCCCTGCGTACATGTTCTCCAGCTCCGTGTACACACCTGTCATCTATAGGTGGAGGTATGATCAGCTGGTTAGCACACAATCACTGCTTTCCTTTGAGGGTCTGCTAGTTTTACACCTTCAAATCCAATAATCAGATTAAACATAAGCAGACCTTCAAACTGTGTGAGCCACGAGAGCACAAAATAGATAACTAGCATCGATTATGCCAGGTGAGGAAGAGCTAGGCCATGAAAAGCTGCAGGTATACCTACATGACTTAGGTCAGGAGACTCGGGGAAGGAGGTTCCATCTCCCGACTGCCTCTCCTCTGGGCTCCCACATTCATCCACATGAATCCCTAAAGCACGATAAAGCATGAAGAAAGACAAATGGACGTAAGCCTCCTTCATTCACCCACCTCCAGTAGAGATAAGAGGCGATGAAGCAGAGCAGAAGAGCGTGGAGAAGCAGAAAGGCAAAAGCTTGGCTCTCAAAACAGGAGTTAGCAGTGTTAATGGGAAACAGGGGAAACCCTGGATGCAATTCTTGATGCCTGAAATAGCTTCAGGTGAAATAAACACCGTTTAAATGTTGGAAAACTGAGATTGGGGAGTTGATATGTGAAGCTAATGAATGAAGAGGGATGCACTAAGAGAGGCACACGT
Source organism: Pseudomugil tenellus (assembly GCA_037177515.1). NCBI lineage: Eukaryota > Metazoa > Chordata > Actinopteri > Atheriniformes > Pseudomugilidae > Pseudomugil > Pseudomugil tenellus. The sequence goes on along the minus strand of JBAMHX010000024.1, from coordinate 15,991,098 downwards.
CTACTCCATGTTGTAGCTCTTACAGACAGACCGTCCTGAGAGCTAACCAGTGTGCACACCGCAGCTCGCTAAGCAACTCAGCTGAAGTTTGGATGCAGTGTTCATTGATATACTACAAAAAAAAAGTTTATATCATTTACTCTTTCAGTCTGTTTTCCATCCAAAGACGAAAATCATGACAGTAAGAATGAATGTTTTTTCGAGGCTCCCAGCTGATTTTGTAAAAACTCCTGCAGCAATATTTTGTTTTTGAGCAGCTATAAATGACCCACGGCTAAAAGCTTATCTACTGGATAGTAAAATAAGTTGTAGCTGACTAAAAAAATCCCGTTTGTTGGAGAGTAAGAATGTCTGTTTTGCCGTGCAGGACCACAGAGCCGATGCCGATGTGCAGCATACCCATTCCCAAGTGAGTTCCGATGATGCAGTCGTCGGAGCTCCTCTCTCTGATGCTGCTGCGGTATGACGTTCCCGTCACACGCACTGAGCTGGTCCGTCGGTGGTGCTCTGCGCCTCCATCGGGATCTAACACCGCTACGAAACACAAGCACACAGTCAGCTAACATTCAGGCTTATGATGCACAAATAAAATCTTAAATTACACATAAAAATCCAGCATCACTGCTGTTTTCAACGAATGTCATGAATGATGCCTGCAAATATTGTGCATTCTGGCTCACCGCTGCTTTTGAAACCCAGGAAGCGGGACAGTTTGCCCTGGCAGCGCTCCTGCTCATCGTAGGTCAGGAGCTGGTAGATGAACTGCCAGATCAGCTGTTTGGCCGGAGTGTCCAACACCGGAAACACGTCTACTATCAGGGTGTCCACATTCCTGTAAACACATCCATACAAGCAGTGTTTACATAACCAACCTCTGCTTACTGGTTGCTTTGTCACTGACAGGATTTATTTCTTTGCATATTTGGTGGCCTTCACAGCTGAGAATGAGGGTTATAAATACATTGTGAAAACAGTGGGAGGATTATGATAGCTATGATGGGATTTATGCCTTTGGCTGTGTATGTTGTATCATTTTTACAATTTAGCTTTTGATCCTTCTACATTACATGTTTTTTCTGTACTGTGGAGTCATCTCGCCATCCATCTCTTCTTTACATCACTTCATCCTACTAAGAAATACTGTCAGAACATCCTGTACACCATTATACGTCAGTTTCCCAGCTTAATCTTTTGTCCTCATAAGTTTGCCAGACTTATACTAAAGGTATTGTCTCGTTCTTCCTCGTGAAGAACATTAATCCTGTAGATTTCTTTAGCTGGATTGATGTAATTTTGACCTGATTAATCCAAGAAGCAAAGTGAATCTGAGAGGTTTTAGCAGCTCAAAACCCCACTTTCTAGATGAAATAAAAACTTCCACCAGAAGCTATAACTTTTACCTGAAAATGAGTCATGCATTTCAGTGTTCTTGCTACATTTCTATCTACTGTAACGCTGCAGACCACTCTGACCCGATGCTGACCTGTGCTGGAAGAAGGTCTCTAACGCCTTGCAGACAGTGTATCTCTCCTGGATGGTGAGCAGGTGCTCCAGCTGCTGGCTGAAGGTCCGCCCGTGCACTTTAATGCTCGGTGGAAGAATCTCTGCCACCCACTGCAGAGAACTGAGGGCCGGAGACCTGAACAGATACAGAGCAAAATGCTATTCTCTTTTTTTATATTTACAAAAGTAATTCTTTCTGTGCTTTCTTTGTTTAGTTTACTTAGAAAATAACTTAGATGACACCTTGAGCGTGGTAAAGTGGTAGGAAGCAGATTTGGGGGTTCATCTTGGTTAGTTTGGTCTGATGAGAAGTCAGATGGACCCTCCTCTACCACGAGAGTGGGCATCGCCCCACTGCCCTGCAACATGGACACCACCTTCTCATGGGAGCAGTTCCTACAGCAAGCGGGGACAACAAAAACAGCAAGCTTTGAGCTAAACAAAGAGTTCACAGAGTTTGATAAGTGAGAGGGTTAGGATCATGCACCTGTGAAGATGATTTTTTGGACAACAGGTTATTTAATAATAGGTATAAGTAAAACGGACAGCTGCTTCCATCCATCCATTTTCCACCATTTATTCCCAAACAGGGTAACGGGGGGGCTGGAGCCAAACCCAGCTGACAACGGGCGAGAGGCGGGGTTCACCCTGGATAGGTCGCCAGTCTATCACAGGGCCACACAAATAGACGAACAACCACGCACACGCTCATTCACTCCTAAGGGTAATTTAGAGTCTCCAATCAGACTACAGCTGCATCCAACTAAACAGAAAAACATATATTTCCTGTTACAAAACTAAAATGGGTATTAAAAAAAGTCTGCTGAAATGCAGCAATCACTTTGTATATCCACCTTTTGCAGAAAAATACAACTTATAAACAAAAAAAATTATAAAAAATTATAGTCAGCAATTTCCGCTCTGCAGTTATATTATAGTATAAAATCACCTCATTATCAACATGAAAATATGTTTTGGCTACAGTATATCAGACTGCACAGTATAAAAAAAATATGTATTTGTTCATTTTTTAAATGCTAAACTAAAGCTCCCACTTACTTTTCTTTTTTTTCTCTGGTGAACAACACCCACTGTTTTGTGATCACCTGTTGCTGTTGCAGCACCGTGTTATCAGGGAGAGCAGCAAAATTATACAGCAGCAATCAAATCAGCACATCAAGCGGTTACAGGAACACCTCTGTAATTCCTCCTGTCGCACAGCTGTCAGGGCGACAGGATGAGTAGCGCTGTTTCTTTATGCAGCATTGAAAATAAAATGCTGCAGCTAATGTTTGTATATGAGTTGATATAAACGCAAATCAGTTTTGTCCAGGCTTCTTTCTTATCTGCACTCCCACACTTGCTCTGTGAAAAGGCGGACGGTCAAGAGGTCTGAAAGTGTACAAAGAAAAAAAAAAGACACCCACAAGAAAAGTTTATGTGAAGGCTGCGGTCACATGCATCCACTTGTGTCTGATGTGTCTGCAGACACACGTGTCAGAGTGCACGGAGCTGTGTTTCATCAGTATGTTTTTTAAACGTGTTGAAAACTAATTAGCAATTAACAAAAATGGTAAGAACTCCATTTGAAAGCAATAAATGTGGCTTCTGGTTCTAAAAGAGAAACTAATGCAGGGAACATCTCTACACCTGATTCTTTATTTTTAATCTCGGTAAACAATTTGTTTTTGAGTTCATTGTTTCGATAATTAATTTAAGAAATAATCTGTTTTAAGCTTGGCTGCATGGTGGAAAAAAGGTTAGAACTGCAGCCACCCAGCAAGAGGGTTGCTGGTTCGAGCCTCGGCTGGTGGAAGAACTAACAAACTGTGTGGAGTCTCTTTATGATCTTCTCTCTGGGAACTCCTTTGCTTAGGAGTGAATGTGACTGGTTGTGTGTCTCTGTGATGGACTGGAGACCTACCCAACCCTGAATTGGATTAAGCAGTATAAAAAGTGAATGAATGAATGTTTGTAAGACAGAACAGATACACCATTACGGGAAAATCATTTTAATTTCTATCAGAAAATGTGGTAGCCATTTTGAACTTTGTTTGATGGGACCTAACTGGAATTATACTGTTATGGGAGATTTCAGATCTTACTTTATTCACCTTATTAATGTGTTAATCATTTCACTTGTGAGAGAAAACTTGGCCTCAGCACCATGTTAAACATCACATTAACACATCAGAATGCATCATTTAATCTTTTATCATTTATGTCCTAGAACAACCAGACATAAATGATTATTCAGTACATGATATGTTCCTTATATCTGGACATGATTCCTATCTGTTGATGACAACAGTGTCTGCGTACCGTGACGCACTCAGAACCTTTAAATGAAGATGCTCCCAAGTGACGGGTCAGAATTTGCTCCAGACTTCTGCTCTGTCAGATCTTTGGACCAAATCCTCCTGAATTGTAATTCTGTATTTGTCTGTTTTGTCTTTATGTTTGTCATATTCTTCTGATTGTTTTACTCCTTGTTAAAAACTTTGTTAATCATTTTTCACTTCAGACCCAGACTCCTCATCTTTGGTAATCTAAAATTTCCGTTACAATACCATAGATGTTGATAACATTCTGCATTTCTCTTTAATGTCACTTTTAGATTTTATAATATCCCCGAATGCAGAATGTCGGGGATATAATGGTTTCATCACAACCGCCGCCGTCACGTTGGATATCCTTCGTGTGAGCACAATAACCCAAACAGTTTTCACAAGTAGAATTTAATACTCAGTATGCATGTTTAGGTCCCCAAGAGGACAATCTGTATCTAATTTATTCGATGTATGGTTTCCCCACCAGGTGGCGCTTTATTCATGAAAAATCGGATGTTTGGCTATATCTCTGGATCTATTTGTCTCATTGACTTCAACTCAAATGCAAATAAAAGGTCATGACCTCAGGATGAATCCTGTCCTGATGTCATGCTGAGCTGGTTCAAAGTTTCAACACCAAGCAAAGTTTTGTGACTGTATCAAAGTAACTTAAGTAACTTATCAAAGAAACGTTGCTTCTACAAAACAGACACCTCATCGTAATCACTGCCAGATAGACTGCGAGTTATAATCGTATTTTCTATAAAAGGGCTGGCCTCCGTGCTGACAGATTTACATGCAGCTCTCTGCAGAGCTGCTGAGGTGAAACTGCGAAGGAACCGTCTGCAAAATACAACACTGAATATAAATAATAATTTGCTCTAATAATTACATTAAATTACTTTGCATAAAGGATTATTTCTACATGGCAGATGTAGCTGAAGTGGTTAATGAAGCCCCTGGTGGAAAGGCCCTTTGATGTGATCTGCCAGGAGTGTTTGACAGGGCTTCATTACTTCATGGCTGTCATTATTTTCCATGTTTGTTAAAGAAAAGGACATGTTTAAAACTCTGTTTCTGTTTTAATCTATGTAAATTATAAAAATGTATGTTATGTTTTATTCATTTAGGTAACTTTTAAAGATTATGGTGTAATTTAAATGGAAATTTCTTTAAAACAGCTGTTATTGCAGCTAAATCCTTGCTTTAAATGAGAAAGTTGAGAGAAAAAGGCTGCTTATGGAACTGGGGTAATAATTGTGTTACTTTATTTATTAACTCAAGGTTTGAAAGCCGTTTTAAAGCACTTAAAGATTGACAAGCCCAGCACCTCTAAAGTCCCATGTCGCAGCTTGACACCTGCCTGATGCATGGTGGGCGTAACATCAGATGGTAAGTAAGTTTAGCCGCACTGAAACGTCACAAAAAAGAGTTTACAACATTTCCATCTGGTCCAAACAGAGTCCAGCAGATAAGATTGAGACAGTATCACTAAATATTTTATTCATATTACTACTAATAATGAGGATATTCTAGTAACATAAATAAAAAATAGGAACTTTTCATTCAGTTATATGTCACATTATTGTGTCTATTATCAAAAAATTAGAATTTTATTCTTTCAATAAAATAATAAACATCAATACCAGTACAAGCACCTCATAACAGATATTACTTTGATATGTATCACGTTGATGTTAGAAAGAAGAACATTTTAGAGATTGTCTGAAGGATTGTCTTATGTGTGAGAGAATAACTCCTGTTTTAGTGGACTGCGGGCTTAATAACTTTCCAAATTTTAATAAACAGCACACGAACTAAAATACCTTTTTAATACCGATCTTTTTGATTTCTTTGTTTGAGTCATATTCATTTTAGAGATGATAATTGTTGGGGAAATTTCATTTATTAGTTTAATTATCTTGCTCTTAATTAATGTCTAGCTGAAAGGTCTGACCATAAGACTCCTAAACTCATTCTGACCTTAGTAAACCATCTGCAAGGCTGGCGTCCTTCCATCAGGGAGATGTTTAGACAAGACCTCGGTTTTGTTTGTCATATCATAATGTAGAGGAAATTCATGTATTAGCTTAATTACCTTGCTCTTAATGTCTAGCTGAAAGGTTTGACTATAAGGCTCCT
>JBAMHX010000024.1:15972896-15985023 GCA_037177515.1 Pseudomugil tenellus | reverse complement strand
TTAAATTTATATTCTTCTCAATCTAAAGAAACCAGTGTCCTCGTCCTTGACAGGAAAAACGGTCTCCTACAATAAGAACATGCTCCAGATTGATGCATGCAACCAAAGAGCTTAGAAGAGGAGAATAGCTTCAGACTTCTGTATGACAACAGATCTCTGGAGGGATTCTCCCCGGGTTATAACCTCGTACCATGTCTGTAAGTCTTAATATATTGTTTCACTTCATGTGTTAATGTTTAATGTATGTTCAACTTCTTTTATTCTTCATTATTAAATTTATATGCTTCTCAATCTAAAGAAATCAGTCTCCTTGTCCTTGACAGGAAAAACGGCCATTACATAATAAACGCTGTTTAATTCTCCTGAGGCTGACTGGCATCCAGTGTTTCCAAGCTGAAAGTGTTTGAAGAACAAAGCTGTGATGAAGTGAAATCCACATAATAGCTGTATTGTATGTTTGCGGCAGGATTTCTGGCTCTGTGAAAACAGTTTTTCATACTGAGTCATTTTAAATGGCAGCAGATGGCTTCTCCTGGAGATAAACAAGCTCTGATGTCTAAATACACTGTAGGGTTCAAGAACTTGGACAGCAGGCAAAGGCAAAATACTACTAACTATTATTACTGCAAATAGTAATGTTTTCCATTTAAAACAAACCTCATGTCCAGTCCATTCAGGAAAAGGATGCGGTCGCCGGGTTTCAGGCCACATTCCTCAGCAGGACTATCTGAGAGGGAAGCAAAGATGGCAGGAAAATCAAACATCAATCACAGACGGCATACGGACCGTGGCAACAACCTCCTTAGCTAACAAGGTGCACAGAACAGACGGGCAGAACAGGCAAAGAGATGGTGACTAATGTGATGCTGTCAGTCTCTGTGTGACATCCAACAAAGCACATCAACAAATGAGATGAGCTGCGTGTAAAATTGAATTATGTAAAGAAGCAGTGCTGTCAAAACAAGAATCAGTTCGGAGTGTGGCGCTCGCGTTGCCGCCTCATCTGTCAACTCAGGACTGAATTTTCCTCACATGGGACCGGCATATGTTTTCATCCAAACTTTGGATATTTTAATTTGGTCTCTATTTTTCTTTTTTTCTTTGTTTTTTTGTTAATCAGCGAGGAATTGGTGATCAGATCACGAAGAGAGACATGCTTTCCACCCCCACCTTTTTCATCCTCCATAAGGCCCACTGAGTCAGTCAGCGCGAGCCGCTTCAGCACATGTTGGTGGAGGATGATTGTGGGCGAGCACAGCCCCATCATCATCATCATATACAAACACACACAGATACACCTCCCTCCTTCCAAAAAGAGGAATCTAGCAAATTCACTTAACTGTAACTTCACAATTCAGAGCAATAAAAATGTATTAAAACTATTCTTATGGCAGAAAATAGATAGTAATTAACATATTAATGCGAAATCTAAATAGAACATTACTCCTTCTGAAAGTCAAGAATTTCATATTTTATCTACACAGAAAAAAAATAGATCCAGGATATGTGGGCCAAGTGCAGACATAAAAGATTAAAAACGTTCAGCAACAGTAATGCTGCAGTGCTGATCAGAGAGACTGCTTTGGAGTCGCTGCATATAGCAAGTCATGTTAACCCACAGCAGGTGGATAAAGTAGTCTAAAATAGCACTAAAGAGATATTCAACACAATCAATCATGTTTTTGGAAATGTTTTTATTTGCTTTCGTTTTTTTATATTAATATGTGTGAGTACGAAAAGCTGCCTTGTAGGCGTCTTTTCAACCGCTACAAAAACGAAGCTGTGAAATCTTTGTGACATCCCTGAATAGATGTGTTCAGGACTGACAAACGCCTGAGTACCTGCTACACAAACCGTAGTCTGTACTGAGTGTTTTCCTCTTAACATTTAACTGGTGACTCAGACGGGTCTACTTCCTGGTACACATACAATCGCACAAACACACAAAAACACCCACCGATCACCTTTAGCCCCCTCCGGCTAGCACAACAGAATCACCCACATAATCACACAACAAGGTTTAGGTCAAACCGCCACACAAAGAGAGAAAGGAGGTGTCTATGAGGATGTACTGTTTTTTTATATATTTTAATAACAGGATCAGTACCTGGGATGACGGAGTCAATGCAGACGGGGGCGTGACCTCGCAGCGTGAAGCCGAAGCTCTTCTTTCCCCTGTAGACACGAATGATCCTGAGGAAGAGACGCAGAAAGGAAGCAAGATTTACAACTTATCTTCAGATCTGCAGACTTATTTAATCTGGAATTGACTCCCTTTCTTTCTGTATGCTTTGTTCAAATGATCTATTAGCAGAGACCTTGCTCATTAAATCATCACTTTAAGGATGAGTCTTTCAACAAGTAGACACACCTGTGTGACACACTGAACTCCTGTATGTCTGTAATAAAATCTGCAAATTTTTGCAACAACGAGGTCTATTTAAATGATAAACTGTAATAAAGTTAAAACACTTTTTACAGCACTTTTTTGGTATATGTGGTATTGCTACATGAAGACAGCACAAATTAAAATAATTTTGGGCTTGGTAAAGAAAAGAGAACAAAAGAAAAAAAATGAAAAATGAAAAAATCCTGGATGAATATTTTATTCAAACTGTATTTGAATGTCAACTTGGGGCGTTGCAGCTGTAGCTCTCAACATCTGTCAAATAACAGTACAATATGTAAACATCTTCACTAAGGCCAAGTCTGACAGAGTAAAGAAGGTAAGCAGGGTCTCTAAAAGGGTCATTTTGACACTTTTCCACTGTTTGTTCTCAGCAAAGATTAAACAACTTCTCATTATTTTAGTCATGAATTCATCACTAAGTTATTTTTTGTACCATCCTGTAAATTTCATATCAGAGTTCTAATTTCTTGAGCAAAAATTCTTGACTTTATTGAATATTTAATTTGTCCGATGTATCCAAACTGAGAAGCTGCTCCACTGATTTTATTATTTCCTTTTTATTGCAAATTGACTGAAGCTTCAAAAGCGCTCTGTGAATGACTGAGGAGCTCAGCTGTCTCACTGTTGTTTGCAAGTGTCGCTTTGTTTTGATTTGTCATTTCCTGTTCAGTATGTGGGAGTCCAAGCAAGTGGGAACATCACGTTCTGTTTATCACAAGCAAAGTTTCGGACTTTTTAAAATGTTACGTAATAAAAAAAACTTTATTTTGAGCATCATTCTGTGCTTTAAATGAATATGGACATATATAACAACACAACATAATTAGATTCTGCTCCTCTCACATTTACCCTCGCAGATGAACGAGGCAGAACGTCCCCCCCTTACATCAGTGAAGAGTGTTATACTGAATGTCCGCAGCGTGTTGCCATGGAAATGACTCAAGGCAACTCTGCCTCGGTGTATGAACGGAGGCAGGACAAACAAAAAAAAGAGATTTGGTGGGGAGGGAAAACAAAATCTATCCTCTGATAGCAGCGTTTCCAGGCTGTTATGTAAGATAAGCTATATGCTGCGAGTCACTCTGGGTGTTTGTTATGTCAGCGTGTGTGAGGAGGGTGTTTACATTATCAGCCTCAAGCACACTGGACAAAAAAAGTGTCTGCGACCATCAGCACTCTTCTGATTCCCATCAGCCTGCACCAACAACAAATAAGTGTTGAAAAAGACATTTTTAAAAAATCAGCTGATTGTTCTCAAACGCTAACATTGAAAAAAATAAAGATAATTAGAAACTGATAGGGATTTATTTGAATTTCAGTTTTTATGGACCATTTTGTGTTATAAGGATTAAAAATCATACATTTTTAAAAAATCTCTTATCACTTTTAATTATTTGCAGCTCTTTAACTTTCCATCTCCATTTTCTTTACTATTCCTAAGCTGTTTAACTAATAACAATATCCATTACTGCGGAGACACAAATGTGTTACACAACATTCTTCGGATAGATTTAGTTCTGGAAAATGCTGCAGCATGCCGCACAGTTAACACAATCATGCTCCCTACTGTTGTTCTGAGCCAAAGGTTTTTGCTTTCTAATGCATAAAGACATGCGGTATATTAGGATTTTAGCTCCAGTGGATGTGGAGGGATCAATGTCACTCTTTTAATCCTTCACTAAGTCCATTGTGATGTTGTTAATTGGACAGCCGTGTAATCGGTGTGTCAGCAGGAAGAGGAGAAGGGGAAGTTGTGTCAGTGAGGGTATGTACACAGAAAATAATAGGGTAATAAGGTATTTATGATGTAGATCTTTTTATTGTTTTTTTTTTGTTTGTTTTTTTAGCCCAATAATAAAAAATTTTGATTTTCTTGCAGCACAAAATGTAACTTCTTTTAAACTTATTAAATGTTAAGACTAACTTCTTGAATTTGCATTGAAAACACTTCAAAGTGAAGTTTTGCATCAGCACCAAAAATTAGGAGTAGCATTCATTCATGCTCACCTCTGATTGGGTCCAATAGGAGGGTGTGCAGGTAAACCAGAGACAGACTTCCTTAACCCTCTTTCTCTCTCTGCATCACCTCTTCCTCCAGGTTCCCCTCCATCCCTTGGCACTGAGCTTGCTCTTTTGGACCCGTGGCGGCGATCGGAGTGATCTTCGCTCCGGCTACGGCGGATTCTGCCCTGCGGCTCACTGATGCTCTTGCTGCGGCAGAGCCGGTTGATCACAGTCTGGGAGACAGCTTCGTCGAAGCGCTGCCGGTGCTTCTTCGGGACAAAGATTCTGGCAAACATGGTGGAGTGTGAGGGAGATAAATCGGGTTATATTAGCTGTTAGTCTGCAGGGCTTGCCTCAGAAAAAGAAAGGAATAAGGAAAGTGATGGATCTAAATCACAGATCCCCATCGCTCCATTTTGTAAACATTGTATTTATAATAAAAATCTTCCCAGCCAATGTGAACAGAGAATAAGTAAAAAAAAAAAAAGTGATGATCTACTTAAACTTCTAAAACAATTCTTGAATCTGTACGGATCCAACTCAACAGGCTTCCCTCTTGATGTCTTAAGCTTTGAAAAGAGGGGGAAAAAAGGGGGAATGTCCTCCCTCCTGAAGGTAAATGTGGTCCCCAGAGAGAGAAAAAGAAGATGAGTCTAAAGTCAGAGAGAAAGATTTTCTCTCTGGGGAGAAAGACGATGAGGAAACTGTGGCCTCACTCACTGCTTGCTGGAGTCTAAATGCTGCAGCATGAGGTACCAGAATACAGCAAGCGAAAAAAAAAGGTGTGGGAGTGCGAAAGCATGGGATTTCTCCTCTGCTATCTCTCTCTCTCACTCTCCATCTACACCTACTCATTCTCTTTCTCTCCTACACTTCCGTCCACAGCTCACCTCTGTGTCACCCAGTGTGAGCGCAGAGCAGAAAGCTCTCATCATCCACTCTCCAGCCATTCAGACAAAGAATTTAAATGTGTAACACCAGTTGTTGTTTTGGCTTAATGACTTAATGACCAAACAAAATGTCATCTGTTAAATAGATGTTGATGTTTTCTCAAACAACAGGATGATACAATCCCGTTGGCATTATTTAGACAGTTTATTGAAGGCAATGTCTGCATGAAGATGAGATATTTTAGCTTCCAGCTGCTTATGTAAGCTATAGAAGCTGCAGGAATGCTGATCATACACCTCCTAATCAGAAATAAAACAACATATGTTAGCTAGTAAAGATCTGCAGCCATTAGCCAGCTTAGCTTAATAATAATAATTTCAACAGTTAACTTCTGAAAAATAACAAAACAACCAGTTTTAATTCAGAACAGGCCATAAACGTTCAATGATGATAGTTAAAAAACTATTTATGAAACCTAATCCTGAGGAAAATAAACATTTCAAATCTTCCAATGCTAAAAGAAACATAAGAACACATACATTGCCATGTAATCTATTTTATATCTCTTGACAACCTGGCGCAAGAGGCATGAGGTGACATACAACATAATTTATAATCCCTATTTAGAATTTTTAATTACTTTAATAACAACCATCAGGGAAGCTTCTGGGAAACACGTTATTTCTTAAAGGGAGGCAACATGAACCAGAATCTTTTAGCTGTGAAGCAGCTGTGCTAACGCGTATAGCACTGTTAACTCAGAATTAGCATAAAGCCAGAAAAAGTGAGTTTTTCCCCAAAATTTTGGAATATTGAACTTTTCATTATACAATGATACATTTTCTTGTAGCAAGCCTAGACAATAAATAAATAAATAAAGGGGTTTTCTCATTTTGCGTAAAGATAACTCTGCCTCTGTTTAGATGAGCAGCTGCTAGCTTGTTTCGCTAATGGGGAAGGTACATGCATTTAAGCCTCGTGACTTGTGAATTTATACTCTTGTGCGATACATTATGTACTTTATGTCAATATTGATGATTAAGTTTCTCCCAAAGGTTGCTGGACTTGGTGCTAATTGCTGTTTTAGGTAAAAAAAAAAAAAAAGAAGTTGCTGGGAAGATCCGTACAAGAGAAAAATGTCTTGCATTTTTCATTTTTGGCAATACAAAGTCCAACCATGTTCTAAGGATAGTTCAGGCAGGTTTATTTCCACAAACTTTGAATACTTTTTAGTATAATCATAAAAATGTTCTACAACTAAAAATAGGATAAGGCAATAAAAATATTGCAATCAAAATGAGATATTATAGCAAAATGTGTACTATTTTAAATTTTGAGGAACACATTCAGGTTTTTAGCACTGTGATGGACTTGCGATCTGTCCCAATAATTGTTGCAATAAGCTCCAGCTCCCCACGACTGTTAATTGGAATAAACAGTACAGAAAATAGATGAATGGATATTTTAAAGAATCTATAAATGCTGAAAAAATACTTAAAAACAAAAATGAGTAGAAGTGAGAAGCTCTTCAAGTAATAATGAAGTTTTCATGAAACGCACACACAATGAGGCATCTATTGCCCAACTCCAATTGTGCCACTTATATCAACACAGTCTGTTTTCAGGAGAACACAAATTCATGTCATATGCAAAAATAAAGACCTAGGTCATACATCTTGGGAACTCACTGAGTCACATTAAGATCCAAGATCTGAGTCGGAAGACAGATCAACACAAACAAGCATTTTGCTTCTCACCTACACCAGTCTGCTGTGTTCTGACCAGTTCATTTCCTGTAGATCAATGAATCAACCATTAAAATATAAAGTGATGAAAAAAGCACCAGTAGAATAATTAATTAGCAAATAATAATTAGCAAACCCGTTATCTGAGCATATAGAGTCTGGGTTAGAGCCACCATTATAAATCTGCACAAGAAGCTAATTAAGCTCCATCAACACTTTTGATGGCTAAATTAAGTAATTAGGACACTTTCATTGTAAGTAGAGAGAAAAACAACTTCACTGTAAAAGTTTTAGCTAATTTTCTTAATTAACCACATAATCTGAGTATGTATATAAAGAGCAAACAGTGACATATGCTGCACTTTCCCTTCGGTTCCTCTGTGCTCAACAAATTTCAGCTTCTTCTATTAAACTTTTGCTACACATGCGTAAGAACCTTACAAAGCTATAATAACTAGAGAACACATCAAATAATGATTCATATGCACATTTCCAAGACAATATTAAGCAACTACTGTTACAGTGCAGGGAGGTGGTGGACCCAAACGCAGGTGAGGAGGACAAGCAGGAGGCAGCCAGGATGCGGATTAACAGGATTTATTAATAGAAAAAAGCACTCATAATATCCAAGAAACTACCTACAGAAAAATAACTAATTTAATGATCCAGCAAGGGGGAAAAGAAAACCAAAGGTATAAATACACTGAAAACAGAACAAGACACATGTGAAAACAATGACCAAAATCAAACCAGGTGAACTAATGAACGAGACATGAAGCTGAAATAGAAAACAATGGAAAAAACAGGAAAAGCTACTAAATAAAGCAGGAACCCAAAACCCCAACATTTACAAAGCTTTATAAATAGATAACACTATTCATAAAGACTTATAACAAGGTTTAAACAATGAAACACTGTTTTTACTTTTGAATGAGGTAGGAACACAACTAATAACCAATAACTAACTTAAAATGTATTTTGTTTTATGAAGAGACTAATGAATTTAGCCAAAAACTGAAAAGTTGTTATGGAAGAAGGAACTGATAACCACTGAGCTGAAACATGTGTTATTACTTTTAATAAATAAACACACTATTTACACTATATAGAAAAATGGTTGCACCCTGGTGGGAGGGCTAAAATACCATGCTGATGTCTATTTTGCAGGAGCTCTCCAATCAACACATAACACTTAATAACAAAATGTAACAGCATTTAAGTTAAATGTACCTATGTTGTGTTTTATTAACAGTTTAGTTGTAGTGGCTTGGATTAGAGTTATTTAGATTATAGATTGAGCAATAACTTTTGCCCAAAGCATCAGTAATGTAAGTGTTTGGCTGCAACAACCCTTTCTGCATCACTGCTGCTGAATAATCTCCTTTACGTTTTGGTAGAAGTTAAATATTTCTTGACATATAGCTTTTTCTCTTGCAATGCTGTTCCAGAGGAACATTTCACCCACTATTCCCAGTTTAGAAGCAGACAACTACCATAATAGCATTCAGCAAAAAAATAAACACACACTGCAACTTTAAGCAGCATGCTGCACTAAAAACACTCAGCAGTTTTTTCTCCTTTTTCCTACTAGTCCTTGTTTTAGAGAAGCTGTCATTTAAAATGTCTTTAGTTAGGATATGAGCCACTTATTAATAGCTGTGACCCTCTCTGCAGTGCAGACTTTGAACAGTTTTGAGCTGCACATCTGTGCAGTCTGACAGTGTTGTTTGAGCACAGACTGCTGGCTACAATAAGCAGACTCCTGAGATATAAATAAATGTTCTCTGGTGCTGTAAGTATAAGCAGCCCACACAGTTCTCTCTGTTTGCTATCTGCACTGCACCACAGTTTGGATATTTATTTTTTTCAGAATACATGCCCCTGTCTCACACAGATATAAGACCTGAAAGTAAGGTGTGCATGTAGCAGTAGCAGCTGGATTATCCTTTCATTAAAGCATGACATTCATTAGCAAACAAATGCACAGCCATCTGTTAAGACAACCAACTCATGACAAAAAGTTTTCCGTGTCAACTCTTGGAAACTAATTGAGTGCTCTGATTTGACCTGGTTTGTAAAGAACAGAGATTTATAATTGTCTGAGCGGAAGGAAGGGACAGGTTTCTCAAAAGGGAAGAATGACATGCAGAAAACTACTAAGACCTAATTTCTTCCAAGTGAGCTGGCGGAGGGGGCTTGTTGCAGTAACATTTATAACAGGAATAATTATTAAAATGGCTGAGAAAACTTGTTTTTTTTTCCTTTTCCAAAAAAGAACATTAATTACAGCAAACATTCACTTAATTAGGTGACATAATGACAACACAAGTAACAAATTTAGCCAGATATTACAGTAACTAAATTAATTTATTCATGTAGGCATGTTAGCGACGACAGGAGCCCGTGTAGCAGTCGTCTAGATGAAAATGACGAGATGATGTCAGAGTAAAAGTAATAAGCACCGATCACAACACATAACACGCCAACCTCAAAGCTGATGGATAACAGCTGCTGAAAACCATAACAGGTGTTACTCGTTTAAGCTAAGAGCTGGAAACCGAGGCTACAGTTCACACAGACTACCCAAAACATAATAAGATGGAAAAAACATTGTCTGGGCGGATTAGTCTCCATTTCAGATCCACATTCAGGAACTATTAGCTGAAAACAACACAAAAGAATGGATCCATTCTGCCTGCTGGGTCAGGATTCTAGTGGTGTCATGGTATGGAGGATACTCTCGTGATACCATTTAAAACCATATCCATCGACTTATGACCAGAGTCTACAGTCACCAGAGGTCAGAAGAGAATGGGGGGATTCAGGTGGCAATCTCTGGCTACTGAATGTGACGGCAATAAGGAAGTCGAAATATTTGCAGTTCACCCCTCACCGCTAGATGAGAGCAATGCCCATAGACTCCCATGTTCAAATGTCCGATTTCACAGCTGAAATAAACATGTTTACTGAGTGGCTCCAAACACTTTTTCAGTTTAATACGTCAAATTTACCGTCATGAAACTCTGGGGGTGGGGGTTTCTTCTAACCCTTAGATATCTATGTTACTTTAATCTTAAATTTAGAGGCGTGTCCTTGTGATTGATGTGTGTTAGAGGCTATCACTGGTTACAGCTGCGTACTTCCTGCTGGCTCCACCGTGACGGAGCCCTCTCAGCTCTACCTTTTCATCCATTTTGGGATTTACCGCTAATGATGAAACACAAAGATGGCGACGGTAGGACCCGCCTATTGGCTTCAAATCCGCTTTTCAGAAACCTACGGGTACGGTGATGGTATGCGCTGTCCAGTATTTATACAGTCACTGGCTGGATTAGAGCAGCTTTGGAAAGCTCTATAAGATGGTTCAAAGGAAGATTATTAGTCAGTTTTAAACATAAAACGTGTCTGATCCACAACCACTGTCCTAATAGTGAAACAAAACTCACGCGTATGACACAGATAACTACACATGCAGCTTCCAGAGAGTGTGTCCAGGCAAAGGAAAGTGCTAACATGCTCACGGTGCTTCATCCTCACCATGCAGCCAACTCAGTGTGTTCAGCATCAGATTACACTGTGAAAAGAAACATTATTTAAATTAAAAAATGGGATATGCAGCTGTCTTAAAAGTCTGCAAACATCAAATCTTTGAAAGATCTAAAATCTTTTAAAAGCTTCTCTCATCGCATACCCTGAGAAGAAGTTTCATTCTTTTCAAGATGTTCATGCAGGATTGAACACAAGATACACCCAGACTCTAGCATTTACCTCTAACTCCTCAGTTGCCATGGCAATAGAAGAACAAAAGCAACAGCACGGTGAAGCCAACAACATCAATGACTTCTACCTTCCGATGAACCTTTGATTGTCTAGATTTTTAGTGATGCTAATAGATTATTTCCAAAAGAGCTTTATTTAAATCTAGTTGTGAATAACAGACATAAAATATCTTAAACTTCTACATCATCCGTTAACATGTATAGTATGTTCTAATCACTGTGGAAGGTTTATGAAATGCTATTTCTAATGTTTTACTGCGTGTTGGCTCAGAAAGAGAAACACGCTCCAGCTGTGGATCTTTGTAGTCAAGATTAAACACCATCATTACCAACGCTGCTAGGAAAGGAGAGCTTTGTGCACAGCAGGCAGAATGCATTAAGAGATGATCACAGCAGCTTTGTGACTCAATAAAAAACATAATAATCAGGTGCTCCACAGCCATCCCCACTTATATTGCAGCATCTTTCTTTTTAAAACTATTTGCATCTTTTTCACCTCTTCACCTATGTAGTACATACGGTACGCTGCACCTTTTTACTATGATCATACACTGATTATTGTTCTGGGAGCAATACGGGTTTATGTCTTGCCCTAAGACCTAATTTGACATGTTTAATCTGAAAGGCTAATACCATAAACTACTTTTCTGCAACAAACTTAGAGTGATCTTGAAGTGGCTACTTTATTATACATAGGAACTTTTCCTTCAGAACCACCTTAACCCGTCATGTAATAGATTCAATATGTTGGAAACATTCCTCAGTGATTCTGCTCCATATTGACATGAAAGTATCACAGAGTTGCTGCAGATCATCCATGATGACAATCTACTGTTCCACCTCATCCTAAAGCTGCTGAGATCGTTGGAGTACAGTGACCTTATTGTCATATTTGAAGAAACCAGTTTGAGATAAACAAGAATAAACAAGTAAGTTAAATAAAATTGACTAAATAGGATAAAATAGCATTTAATCCTTTTCAGATTCATAAATAGTGTCTGCAGCTCTGAGATCGTCCACTGGGTGCTCCACAAAGACCGTTGTGATGGAGCAAAGCTTTGTTGCAGGTTTTAACTTCGGGAGCAAATAAAAGACCAGTAACCAGGATTGACAAGGGCTTCTAATTTAAAAGCAAGTTAAATCACTAAAAAAAGTACACACACACACACACACACACACACACACACACATATATACAACACACACACACACACACACACACACACACACACATATACATCACACACACACACACACACAAACACACACAAACACACAAACAGACACCAAAAACACAA
>JBAMHX010000024.1:15962625-15972796 GCA_037177515.1 Pseudomugil tenellus | reverse complement strand
CATATCATCTTTAATGATCCTGCATTGCATGGAGAATTCTAGAAATAGTATTTTTGGAAGACCAGATAGAAGGGCATTAAAGCGATTAAAGCGATCTATACTAATAGAAATAAAAGTACGTATCAGCAGAGACATGCTGGCTGGAAAAATTTTTGTTTGGATTCTGCTGATGTGTTTTTTTTTTTTTTTTTTTTTGTTACATTTCTACTATGTGGACTAGAGCGGCCAAAGAAAACACTACAATACAGTACCCCCCCTCCACATACACACACACACACACATCTTAGCTGATAGGAGCGCCACCTGGTGTGGTCTTCTGCTGCTGTGGCACATCTGCTTCAAGGTTCAGCATGTTGTACCTGGGTTGTAACCAGTGGTTTGCCTGTCTATCATCTCCAACCAGTCTGGCCATTCTACTCTGACATCAACATGACGTTTTGGTCCAGACAACTGCTGTTCACTGGATAGTCTCTCTCTCTCTTTTTTTTTTACCATTATCTGTATACCCTAGAGATAGTTTTGTATGAAAATCCCTGGAGATCTATAGTTTCTGTAATATTCAGATAATGTCTGCGTGTCTGAATGCATCGAGTTGCTGTTTTATGATTGGCTGAATTTCTATTATTGTTAACAAGCAATTAAACAGAGTTGCCAACTTAAGTATCAGGCTAGTGTGAATAGTAGCAGAAACAGGAAAACATTCTTAGATTGAATTGGAAAGGGGGCACAGAAACACATCAAACCTCACTCATCCCCAAAACCAATTAGGCTTAAAACAGGCTTCAAGGAGCTGATTTGCCTTTAAGAATCAAATCTCAACACACAAACACACCCATTAAAAGGAAGATATACTCACCCAAAACAATTCATCTTTTCAGCTCTTACTCATTGCTTTCAGATCAACCAAACAGATGCATAAATCACACCACCTACAACTGAGCACTAAGCAGAGTAGTGGACTTATCCTCTGAGATGATGCTTGCTGTGGGAGCGCTTTTTACTGTATGTAAAGGGAAAACTGTCAGCTCACAGACAGAACAGAGAGCTGCATGAGCTGTGAGCAGAAAAAAATTAAAACCCCCATGAGAGAGAGGGAAAGAGGTGTGAGATGGGTGGAGGTTGGAATCCATGAACTGTATTACTGTTGTTATTGGCGCTCGTGCAGATAGGAGTGTTCTTCACCTTATAAGAACCAATAAAGTTGCTATGCGGGAGCAGGTAATCCACGCGTCATTTCAGGGGATAAAAAGTATCTCATTTCACTTGATGGAAATCTTTCATTCAGTGTATTATTAGACCTAAACAGAGATGAAAGTGGTGTAGTAGTAGTGGAGGAGGATGCCAAGCACAGAAAGAGAAGAAAGGTTTGATTGGCTCTGGTTGTTGCAGAGCTGCAATCTGTGGACTAATTGTCTGGGGATCCAGAAAAAAAAAATCACTAAACCTGGTCAGTTTTTGCCCATAAACCAGCACAATACTGTGTTATGGGAAGATTCTGCAGCACACCTCTAAAAACCCTTCATTAGTTGTAGCTTCAGGTTCTATTTCTTTATTTACTTGGAGCGACCATCACTACTGAATAATGTTTCCACGAAGGCAGCACTCAGTTAAATCTGTGTCTGGCTCATTTTCACAGAGAAATTCATGCTGGGAATCCTGCTCCTATTGCCAGGATTCATTTTGTTGATTAAATATTTAAGCCTGTGCCACTTTATGAAAGTTTATTGTCTCAATTTCCCTCCTGTAGAAGATGCTTACTTTCACCTGAAGTGGCAGATAGAACCCAGTTAAATCACGCATGTATTTTCCTCATGCCTAGGAGTTGCTGAGACTTTTTTAATCCGCCCTGTAAATGAGTGAAAAGCAGGTAAAATCCTGTTTATATGTTCAGATTGTTATAGATTTTACCCAGCGGGATATTACTGAGAGAAAAAGATGCTCCAAACTTGAGTGGTTTGTTTTTTTTAATCCAATTAAAGCTTGATAGTG
The DNA here is from genome assembly GCA_037177515.1 of Pseudomugil tenellus. Taxonomy (NCBI): domain Eukaryota; kingdom Metazoa; phylum Chordata; class Actinopteri; order Atheriniformes; family Pseudomugilidae; genus Pseudomugil; species Pseudomugil tenellus. The sequence continues at coordinate 15,970,807 of JBAMHX010000024.1, read as the reverse complement.
CTTAATTTTAGGCAGAATTTTGAGTTTATGCCTGCTTTTTGACATTTAAGTAAAATAAGTCAACAATTCTGCCTTACATCACGTAAACTATACACACAGCAGATCCATCAGAGCAAGACAGAATCAGAACCATCAGGTTATGTAACCATATTTTACTCACTGCTGTGTCACCCAGTGAGTGAAGAGCTGGGGCTCCTACCTGATGCTGGAGATGAGCTGTCGGTGCTCATCGGTGGCGAGTATTTCTGGCAGCACTGAGGCCAACCACTCAACTCTCTTCTCGGCCGCGTACTGCTTCAGCACGGCAAACAGTTTCTCTTTCACTTCTGGTTCGTCGCCTAAAATCTGGTCAACCTGATGAAAACATCAGTAGTAAATATGCAGGATGGTGGAGCTGAAATATCTTTATGAATATCATCAGGGTTTCATATAGCAGGAGATAAAAACATGGCTGCTAAATAGAGAAGAGAAAAATATAAGCCTTGGTCATTTATTCATTAAGGATCATGTTCCAATATTATGTCTGCGAGTTGCAAAAATATTGAACTTGGCTTAATAAGGATTTAATCTAAAGGTGATCTTAAAAAAAAGTCAATGACATCATTTGTGAACAGCTGGTTTAATTTAAAGAACGACCCTTTGCACATGTAAATGTCTTGTACAAGGGTCTACAAGCCCACAAAGGAGCATTTGTGCTAATAAGTAACTAATCAGTCTCTCTTTAATGAGTTTGTGTGAATGTTCTGGAAGACAGTGGTGTTCGTGGCAGATAAGACCTCAAAGGAGACATTTTGGGTTTAAGTGGGCAGCTAAGAAAATACTGCACTCAGATTTATCCCAGCTGTGAAACACGGTGGTGGAAGCACCATGATATGGGCCAGAAGAATTCTGAATTATGTCTATGAAGGGATTTGTCATGTAGTCATAATACATAACCAAGTAGAATATTTTTACTTCTGCTTACAAACAGACTTAGTTTGTTGTCTTGAAGATAAAGATTTCTACTTAAAATCTGATGATGCTTTAAGCCATATTAAAGAATAATATAATTGCTTCCTAAACTTTAGGAATATAATTTAAAATCTGAATACACATGCAGAGAAACATTTAGGCTGATCTAGTTCAGAAATGTGAGAAATGGCAAAATTTTTCTTTAAGCTTAAATTTGTTGATTAAAAAAACATCTTAGACCACAGCATCTGGACATAAAAGTACCTTCCTGTTGAACTCCAGAGCCTTGTGCTTGCGGTCCAGTCTCGCTCCATCCCCTCCAATGTGGCTGTCCTCCATACTGACGCTGCGCTTCTGCCTCGAACCAAGACCCAGGACCCCCAGACGGAGCGTCCTGCCCTGCGAGGCCTTGATTAGCGATGCAGCCATTTCGTGCTGCCTGACTGGGATGCCGTTCACCTCCATGACATAATCCCCGGCCCTCAGACCGGCGCGTCCTGCGGGGGAACATGGAGAGCAGTCTTCCACCAGCAGAGGGCAGTCTCCCACAATGGTAAACCCAAAACGCCCATCTGGACCTGGTATGATATCCATCTGGACAAAATGGAGAAAAAAAAGACACAAATGCTGTTTCAGATTACTGAACAATGTTACTGACCTATAATATTGATTCCAGAGCTGTAAGACCTGCTGTATGCGGGAAACAACTCCGATACTGGGAGGGATGTTCTTCTGAGTCTGGGCGATGGCGATGACTGCTTGCGGAGCCAGAGTTGACACATTGTGACCCTCAATCTCCAGGACCTGGTCCCCCGCTTGGAGCCCTGCCAGGTGAGCGCTGCTGCCTTCCTCAACAGACAAGATGTAACTGGGTCCACTTCCACCCAGCTGGAAGCCAAAATCCTCTGGCCATCCTTGGTTGGATGATGGCATGCTGAGGACTTGATGGGAAAAAAAAAGATCAATTCAACTTTAGAAGCTGAAAGATGACACGACAATCGAAAGAAGTGCAAACACTTACCCCATGCCGCCCAGGCATTTAAGTCTAACTCCATTAAAAATAACTAATAAGTTGAAACTGTACTTTTTGAGAGTATTTAATCTGGTCCAGTACCCTGTCTCCTTGCTCCTGCCATGTCCTGTGTCTCTAATTGTACTATCAAACGTAGATTCATAACCCTGTAGCCTGAACCGTGACACACTCAGCGGTCTCTGACCTGGTTCATAAACTCATTTGGAGCCAATCAGACAAAGGCATTGCAGAGATTGTGACCTAAATTAGCTGAAAAGACTAAAGTTCCTGCAGCTATTTTTTTTCTCTGTTAGCACAGATCCAAGTTTCCCCTGTTGACTGTTAATTACGCAATAATGAAAAAGAGCAATTCACTGCCTGCTAGGGTGTCTTAATCAGATAAATGAGGAGAAAAGTGATTCAATTGCATCCAAATAGAGTATAGTAACGGCACTTGGAGCTCCATGTTACGACAGATTAACCCAAATATGTCATTTTTAAAAAAATAGATTCTAATATTGCAAACAGATGAACAGGAGAGAATATGCTGTGTTTTTTTAACTCGGCTGGAGGTGCATGACATGCTCCACAGCTACAGCTCAGCAGGATGAAGCAGATAAAAGACTTACAGAAATCTTTAGATGGATACCGTGAGCCCCGTTTGCTCTGCCGAAAAGAGTACCTGCCCTTTTTGTTTTGCAAAAACTTCTTCATCTTGCTTGTGAAATTGCAGGCGGCCTGCTAGCAAGCTGTTATCCCCTGTGTCCTCTCAAGTGCAACGTGGAAAAAGGCAAAACTCCCACAACCCCAAAGTCAAACGGGAAAGGAAGCCACAGCAGCTTCCTCATGAGCAAAGAGTGAGTTTGCACTGAAAAGCGAATGCAGTATCTCTGTGAGTGTGTCAAGAAGTTGGTCCAGTGTCTCATCCCTGATTCATCCTTGGGCTAGCCTGCTTGCACACTGTTAATCAGAAAACTGGGACGCATGCACCCGCGCACCTCGGTTCCTTAATAATTCTGTCTCCAAAACGGGTATTGTGAGGCCTCATTTTTCTATAAATAAACCAATGTGTCTTTTTTCTCCTCCTCTTGGTTAGGTGGCTCTCCGAGGGACCGCTCCTGGCCCAGAATCACTCTGCGTCGATGCAAGGAAGCCTGATGAGTACTAATTGGAGCAACTGATTGCCTGGAAATCTGCCTGTCAGTGTGTGTAACCACACTCAAACCCACTGAGAGGGTGCATGGGCAATTTAAGGCTTTAGCCCGCAGGATTAGTAGGATTATCAGATGAATCTTCAGCTCTCCTCCACCCCATTGTCATTATTACAAAAGGGACACATGCTCTCCCCTTGATGATATATAAACTATCCTTAATGAAAGCCTAGCGTTATAGCTTAAATTAGTAAAAACAAATTCAGAATATAGGTAATTAAACAAACCAAGAGCAAACATATAAGAGAGTTTGAGATTTTTTACATTCAAATATGTTAGCACTCCTCCTCAGACATTGCTGCTTGCATGCAAATATGTTATGCTAGATTCCAAACTCTGTTCCTTATCCTCCAATTTAGTGTTGTTCATAGAAATGTCCTGCATTCTAGCTTCAGGGTTCAATTTAAAAAGCATTCAACCAGCAAAATGGCAGGCCTGCAGCTGTCAAGTTAAGTAGTCCCTACCTATTAGCAAATTAGCAACTTAGCTAATCTTATGAAAAAAAGCCTTGTTCAGTTAAATTAACAACTTACCTACCTTTTATTACACAAACAAAGAGAACTAATTTTAATAAAGCAAGAAATGTAGTCAAATTTTGTACTGACTGCTGCTCTGCTTGGAATAATTCTGGAGCCACTTCCAACTATTCATGCTACACCACTACATTTAACTGTTTTTTATTCAAACTATTCATTTTAAACCATGACTGGGACAAAGAGCTGGCATCTCCTTCAACCACTGGCAACAAGTTACTGAGTTTGAACATTTGCATGTCAGAAAACCTTAAAGTAAAAAGAAAAAAAACATTTAAAAAAGTACTTAAAGTACTTAGAAGTACTTAAAGTAAAACCATATGAAAATCTAATAAAATTTATATTCTCACAGTTCAAGAGTGAGATCGTTGGACGGTAAATCAGTCATTTGTAAAAAACAAACAAACAAACAAAAACACACACAATAAGGAACAGCGGTGTGGTACACACTGAATAATTTAACATAACTGGCTGTATCTCCATACACACACTGTCCAATCGAAGTCTTCTAATGCACTTAAAACCTCAAACTTATGTGAGACAAAATAAAAAAGAAGCTGGTATGAGAAGCAAACCTGTAAGATTCTCTCAGGCGCACTTGACACTGCTGTCACTGGAAATACACAAATTTCACTGTGATGTTAAACCTTTCCAGTATATAAGAGTCTAAAATCCTCTGAGACTGTGACAATGCAGCACATAAAATACCCAACCCACCTCCACATCCAGTACCTTTTTAAACAGCATCCACGAATGTGTGCACACAGGTGCACGCGGTCCGAGCGACGCTCCCTTCGCTTGCTCTCAGATCTGTAACATGAGCGTACGGCCATGTCTGCAACCAGATCCAACAGGTGTCCTGTGATGCTCGCTGCATTGTGTTTGGCTGTGGATGGCTGAAAGAAGAAATGAGAACACACTGACTTAGGTTTTCATCTGGGCACAGAGGTCAGAATTTGATTTTATATCCATTCAAAGATAAAAAATAAAAACTTTTATATGCATTCAGGTGAAAATCTAAAGGTATAGTCTGTAAAAAATACAAGGTGTAAGGGCACGGAATAAATGTCCAGCATAAGGTTGTAGTCGTCAGTGGCCAAAGCTATTCCAAACATCCGAGTGGATGCAATAATAGAATAGAATAGAATAGAATTCAACTTTATTGTCATTGCACCTGCAGTACAGAGCAACGAAATGCAGTTTGCATCCATCCAGAAGTGCTTTTTAGCAGTACAATATAAATATAAATATATATGTCACAATGTCCACAAAAATATACAGGCTAAAGTCAGATATTTGTATTAAAATTCTAATAGTTGTATGTGAAATGGTTATCTATACAATGTTTACAGTAGTGCAGATGTTAGCAAAAGTATATACAGAAGTGGATTATCATTACAGTAGTGCAATGAGGATTGACAAGTATTAAATTAGCTACAGGTATAAAGTGCATCTGATGGTTTGGATTCAAGGAACAGAGTTTAGGAGTCTAACAGCTGTGGGGAAGAAGCTGTTTAGGAACCCGGTGGTTTTTGTCCGTACGCTCCTGTATCGCTTCCCAGAAGGCATAGCCTAGAGTGTCAAGCTCCAGTCCTCAAGGGCCACGATCCTGCAGGTTTTCCATGTAACACTGCTCCAACACACCTGAGTCCAATCAGCCAATCATTGTGGAGAACTTAATTGGCTGCTGGATCCAAGCCAGGTGCATTGAAACAGGGATACATTGAAAACCTGCAGGACAGCGGCCCCTGAGGAATGCAGTTTGACGCTTCTGGCCTAGAGCCTGGATATGTCTTTGTTTATAGTGTTAGCATTTATGTTCCACTATTTAAAGTTATCTGGTACATGTGTGAAACACCCGCCAATCCAGATCAGGGAGAAGGACAAATACAATCAACCGCACTTTTGCCATCGCTGCCCTCGATGGTACCATTTTAAACCTTTTTGTTTATTTTTTCTTAAGCCTATCAAATTTTTTTTAAATAGCACTTTTATAGTAAGTATTTTAAATAATTTACATGGGCATTTTAGTTTAAACTACCCTGCTCCTGTCCTCATTGGCAATTCAATATGCTTGAAACCAGTCATTTTTCCACCTTAACTACACTAATTAATCTGTTTATAATCACCTACCATTATGTTCTCACTGCTATAAATAAGCCATATATTCTATGATACGGGACCAGGGTTTATTTATAATGGGTCAAACAAGGTCAGTGTAAGTGCAATCTAGAACTGTTGAGGGTGTCAGCAAGTTGTTAGAAAGATGAGGTTTTCTACAACAAATACTTGCAACAGAATTTTAAGTGTAAGCCAAATTGCATAATGGGTGACATAAGAATTGAGAAAATGTGATCGATATTTTTTCTCATAAAAATGAAAGAAAAACATTTTGCATCGCGACAGCAGCAACATAAAGACGGAAGCCCTGACTTCATGATCTCATCTGGATCCTCTCAATGTGGAGAAGCAGCTTCTTAACCTATCGCTAAGAGAGAGCTCGGCCAACCTGCAGAGGACCAGTAAATGGAGAGCTTCGCCTTCTGGCTCAGCTCCTTCTTCACCACGACAGACCGGCACAGAGTCCGCATCACCGATCCACCTGTCGATCTCACGCTCCAGCCTTCACTCACTCAGGAACAACACCCCTAGATACTAGTACTCCTCCACATGAGGTAGGAACTCATTCCTAACCCAAAGAGGGCACGCCACCCTTTTCAACTGAGGAACATGGTCTCAGATTTGGAGGTAATGATTCTCATCCCGGCTGCTTCACACTTGGCTGTGAATCGCTCGAGCGAGAGCTGGAGATAACGATCGAATGAAACCAACAGAACCACATCATCTGCAAAGAACAGACCCAATACTGAGGTCACCAAACCGAATCCCCTCAACACCTCAGCTGCACCTAGAAATACTGTCCACGTGAGTTATGAACAGAATCTGTGATAAAGGAAAGCCTTGTCAAATTACAACCCTCACAGGAAACTAATTGGACTTACTCCCAACAATGCGGACTAAGTTCTGACACCGGTCCAGTACCCCATACTCCCGAAGCACCACACCACAGGAGTCCCTGGGGGACGTGAACACCTTCTCTAAGTCCACAAAACACATGTAGACTGGTTCTGCAAACTACCATGTCCCCTCCAGGACACTGACTATAGAGCTAGTCCACGTCCAGGATAAAAACCACACTGCTCCTCTCAATCTGGGGTTTGACTCTCCAATCTGGGACTCCTAAATATACTTTTTCCGTGTTATTGTTTTGAGTTTTCTTCTTTAAAATATAATAAAATGAAAAATCATTATTCATTTAAAAAATAAATTAATACATGCAAATAATTTTATGTTTATTACTTTTTAAGTTATTTTTTTAAAGTGTTTTGAACAAATAAACACAAGGCTAGAATATATATATATATAGAGTCTACATGAAACTACATGAAAGCAGTAATGACTTAAAGCCTCTACTACCGGACGTGCATCCCATCTCTTCTCTGAGCTCTCTCAAGCTAGTTGTAAGTCAGTCTGATGTTGTTTCTTGTCTTGTTTTCTGCTTTGTCACACTCTCTCTGTCTTTTCTTCATTTCCTCTACTGATTTCGTCTTGCATTTCTTTGCTGAATTAGTCATGGTGCACATTTAAACTGGCCAATGTGTTGATAAGACACAAAGCAGAACTGTCATGTGATGCCTTGGGCTGGGAAAAAAGTTATGACATGCAGTTGCTGGGTCTTGGAATGCTCCAGGGCAACGACAGCTCCAGGAATTTACATAATGAATGTCAGTCTGTCAGAAACATGTCATAAGAAGAGTTTTAAGCCGTAAGCATGTTGAGCTGCTTTAAGAAAAAGAAACTTGCAAAGTTATTGGAAGCAGGAACTTTTACATCCTCTCACAATCAGACAATTTAGGTATATTTTCCCAAAAATAATCATAATCCACTCTGGATGAAAAAGAGACAAGGCCAAGTTAAATTTGGTTTATTATGAAGGGAAACTGGGAATATCAAAGTCTGGACTATTTTTCAAAACTCCAAGATGTTTACATTATGTTTCATTACTGCTCGGTTTTAATAAATTTATTTATTAAACTGGGAGCTCTTACTAAAAAATAAAGTCAACAAAATACAACTAAGTAGGTGGTGTCCCTCTTCATGCACCAGTGGACAATGACAGCAATAACCAGTGCACCTCAGTGAGACACATAATGAGCACATAATGAGCAAACATTGTCAGGACCAGAGCCTTTAACTCCTGCTGGGTCCACTCATGCCAAAGCTCAGTGCTCTTACACTACAGCAACATGACTCACTCTGGACTGGAGCGTCTGCCAGATGGCATCGATATTTTCAGAGAAGATGGTGAGAAGAATTTAAGATGGCATACCGTAAGACGAGATAAATAGTGGCAGAGAGGAACAGACAAAAAAGCACAATACACACACACACACACACACACACACACACACACA
>JBAMHX010000024.1:15941574-15959766 GCA_037177515.1 Pseudomugil tenellus | reverse complement strand
CTGTTTGCTCTTCAGGGGTCTGCGACAGGTGTGTCCAGCGTTTCGACCACCACTGCGTTTGGGTTAACAACTGCATTGGTGCTCAGAACACACGCTACTTCCTGCTCTACCTCTTCAGCGTGTGCTCCATGGCAGGCGACATTGCCCTGCTGACGGCAGACATGCTGCTTCATGCTGTGCTGCGCTCTGGGCTCTTAAGAGCCAGTTATATAGATGAGTATGGCCAGCAGCAGCCGGCTGGGTTTCTGTTTGTTGCACAGGTACTACTATCATTCTGAATATTGCATAAAGTTCATGTAGGTGTATACACTCCATAATTTATATCATGTTAAAGTGAGTTTTTCCCAACCCTCTTTATGTCTCTCCAGCATCTTTTTCTGACCTTCCCCCGAATCGTCTTCATGCTGGGTTTCCTGATATTTGTCTTCTTCCTCCTAGCGGGTTACGCCCTGTTTCATTCCTACCTGGCTGTTGTCAACCAGACCTCCAATGAGTGGTACAAAAGTCGAGGTTATTTTTGTCAACACTGTCGCCCAACTGCAGTTGCTGATCATCTTTGCAGCCCTATCCCAGACCACTCAAAAAGATACTACTACAGCCGAGGGCTTTTCCGAAACCTAGGAGAGATATTCTTTCCTCCACAGGGTATTCGTAAAAAGGAGAACTAAAAAAATGTGCCTTTTTTTTGTTGACTGGTTGCGTTCATCCATCCATTTACCGCTTATTCCCAAACGGGGACGCGGGGGCTGGAGCCAATTCCACCTGACATCGTGCAATAGGCGGGGAACGTCCTGGACAGTCCACACACACTCACTCATATGGGCAATTTAGAGTCTCTAATCCGCCTATCCCCAACGTGCATGTCTTTTTACTTTGGGAGGAAGCCGGAGTACCCGGAGAGAACCCACGCCAACACGGGGAGAACATGCAAACTCCGCACAGAGAGGCCACTGCCAGAGCCGAAACTCGAACCAGCAACCCTTTTGTGTGAGGCCGCCGTGCAGCCCTGGTTACATTCACTACTAGGAGAATAAAGTGCTTTTGTTTTCTTTAAGTTTCTGTCTATCTATTATGTATTTCTTGACTGCTGTAACTGTAACCTCAGGATTACATTCAGTTAATTTATTTTATTTATCCAGTAGCTGAAAGATGAATACACAAAAAAGAGGAAATTTTCACTTTGTATTTTTTCCCCAAAGGATATAAACTATGGCAAAGGCTTTTTACTAAAATAAACTATACTTCCTACATTTAAGCTGTGTGGATTTTGCAAGTCTTGAATAAGCTAGCTAGCTTTTAATTCGTTGTGGAATAATTCTGGAAAAAAACAAGCTAACGACAAAGACATAAAACGTATTGTTTAAATTTTCTTTTTTTTTTAACATAGCTGAAATACTTCTTATGTCAAGACGAATTTTTAAGTGTTTTATTGGAGCATTTCCTGTAATCTTTCACATTAAGTGTGGGGTATTTTAACGTCCCGGTGTTCGTGGAACGTGTTAAGCGCAGGAATGCACCGGATGTTGGTCGGACTTTTTATGATGTGACTCATGTCACTTTAAGCCGGTGCGGAAATGACTGTAAAAATACTGCAATAGTGTAAAAGGTCACGTTTGTCATGAGAGGAGTTTCAACACCACTCATATTTAACGGAAACTGTAGTTTGAGACAGTTTTAGACCATCACAGAGACTCAACTAGACGTGTCTTACGTGCCTTTTAACCGTAACGTTTGCGTAACGACGCAAACTGGTTCAGTATTCGGTTACGTTCTTAAATTAAACAGCGACTAATATTTCTGTAACCTCCCGATGTCTGGATCCAAATGCACACGGCTAAGCGGGACGCTGGTAAAGCAGCTGCTGGACTCGGTTGACAGCATCCTTTTTGACTGCGATGGGGTCATCTGGCGCGGGGACCAAGCCATCCCCGGAGCCCCCCAAGTCATAAACCTACTAAAGGAGCACGGGAAAAAAGTCTTCTTCGTCACAAACAATAGCACCAAGACCAGGAAGATGTATGCAGACAAGATGTCCTCGTTGGGGTTTAATGTGACAGAAGAGGAGGTGTTCGGGACCGCATACTGCTGCGCCATGTACCTGAAGACTGTCTGCAAGCTGGAGGGGAAAGTCTACCTGATAGGAAGCAACGCCATGAGGCAGGAGCTGGAGGCTGTAGGGATCCAGCAGACCGGGGTGGGACCTGACCCCATCTTTGGTAAGCAGATCGACTGGGCCAGCGTGCCTCTGGACCCCGACGTGAAGGCAGTGGTGGTCGGTTTTGACGAACACTTCAGTTACATGAAGCTGAACCGAGCCCTGCAGTACCTGATCCAGCAGGACTGTCTGTTTGTGGGGACCAACAGAGACACCAGGCTGCCTCTGGAAGGAGGCAAGGCGGTCCCAGGTATGCACATTGCACTTTAAACTGGTTAACACTGACAGGTTTGGCAACCATTTCAGATTAGAAACATATACTGAGGGTTTTAACAGTATTATAACTTACATAACACTCACTGGGTTTGGGTTTTTATATCTGACTGGTACTTATGCAACATATTTGGTTACATGCTGAAAAACCTTTTACCAGAACAAAAACTTTTGTTAGTTTGATTTTTTTAATGTGCTAATTAGGACTGTAAGAAAATATCGATATATCGTATCGCAATATTTTTTTAAAGAAACAATATATCAATATGCAAAATAACTTATCATTTTATCGGCATATTTTTACTTATTTCTTTATTCATCTTGTACATAAAGGTGGGCGATATGGCCTAAAAGTTAAATCTCTTTTTTAAAAACCAAATCTGATTTCCGATTTTAATCAATTTTTTCCCCCCCTCTGTTTAAAAAAAAAAATCACAAATGACAAAAATGATTATTTTTCACAAATTCTTTTTAGTTTTAGAGCACGTCCGTGATGGCTTTCCATCGTGCCCCAGTCTTATAGTGGACACAGTGGTTTGTCTATTGGTGGGTTTTTATACGCTGTTCCTGTTTTAAGCATATCGTAAACTCCGCTGAGTCTTTCAGGGGTTGAAATACATGTGTTGTGCTCCAGCCCTTAAACAGATTTTGCAACGTGGCATTTTTTGCTCCGAATCAATTCCAATTAATAAAGGAAACTGGTCTTTTATGGGAACAAGCTCTTCTTTGCTGCCATGTTGATGTGTTCATGCACATTTGTGGGAAATCAGCAGTAATGTGCCCAAAATGTGTTGGAGGCAAAAAAAATTGATTTTCATAAAAATAAATCTTCATAAATAACAAATTTGAATTAATTGATTAAATGGATTAATCGTCCAGCCCTACTTGTAAAAAAAAGTGATTTTTTTTTTAAATAAAATGGGTTTTTTGTATTCTAGAAAAATAGACCCCCCCTTAGTTCTTTTTCAGTAAGTTGGATATTTACTAGGCTGAGTTTTCTTTCTATTCTACTTTCTATTAAATTCTAGAAAAGAAAAATAGTAATTTATCGCCTTGTTTATAGCATCTCAATATATCGCAATGTATTGTATCGCTACCTCTGTATTTGAACACATCGCATCGCCAGATTCTTGCTGATTAACACCCCCGGTGCTAATATCCCGCGCTCTCTATGAATCACCTTTTAAAATACTTAAAATGTTGAAGCTAAATGGTGTAAACGCATCGTTGGAGTAGAATAGAACGTAAAAGTTCTCCTGATCTTCTGCCCCCCCCAGGTACAGGTTGCCTTCTGCAGGCTGTGGAGACGGCAGTGCAGCGTCAGGCCCAGACGGTGGGCAAACCCAACCGGTTTATGTTCGACTGTGTGGCCTCCCAGTTCGGTGTGGAACGGGACCGCTGCCTCATGGTTGGGGACCGTCTCGACACAGACATCATGCTGGGCTCCAACTGCAGCCTGAAGACCCTCCTCACCCTGACTGGGGTCAGCACGTTGGCGGACGCAGAGGGGCATCAGCAGAGCGGGAGCGTGGAGCGGCAGGGGATGGTGCCCGATTATTACGTGGAGAGCATCGCAGACCTCCTTCCCGCTCTGCAGGGATGAGACTGGAAAATGTGGCTGCGTGATTTTCCAGCTACTGTAATAGCGATATTCTATTGCTACTGCGATAGAATACCAGCTGCTCGCAAGCCAGGAGTAAAAAGGGAATATTTTTACAGTTTGCTGCTTCTGCGTCATGGAAAAGAGATGCTATCCGGTTTTTATTTAAACCTGTTGATTTCACCCTGAGATAAATGAATGACTAATAATAATCAGTATCGTTTTAAGTGTGTTTAATCTTTACAAGTGTTTTGTCTCCTTCATTGGTCCTCATTATGTCTGATGCAATCTTGTATTAAGCAACTACAAGGTAAACTCAAGTGGGGAAGTAAGCACACAAGAGATTTCACCATTGTAGTTATATTTGTCCACTTCTATGTTTCTTTGTTTTTCAGTGTGGCAAGAATTTTTAGCTTTTTATTTTTTTTTAGAATCAGTGAATGTTGTGGTTAATAAAGTGCACGCATGGTCACCGAATTGAACCTCTGCGGCTTCAGATTTAAAGGGAAGTTGCTGCAAAAGTCCCGTGCTTAAAGTCACCTTGGGCTTTCACCGACTGGACGCAGCAGCAGTTCCAAGCGCGTATCGCGTCTCACCTTATCCACGCTGCGCCTGCCTCGCCTCCTTTGTCCATTGTCTGAGTTTAGCCAATTCCTCTGTTAAAAGAGGAAAAAGTGGATCGTGTTAAATGGGTGTATCGTGCATTATTTGGTGAGGGGGGGGGGGGTAAATTACAGAGATGATCAACTTTGAAAATGTAGTTTGACCAGATTTGGAGTTTCGCATGATGTGTGTGTGTGTTTGTGTGTTGAGAGGGAAATGTAGAGGAGGTGGGGGAGAGGAAGGGGGAGGTGTGCAGGGGCCAAGAAAGAAAAGTGACCCGGTGTGTGGAGTCTCAGTCAGTGCTGGTGATGACCACAGCTCCATGTCGATAGCTGAGTGACGGGAGTAAGGGACACAGGATGGTGAGGTGCTGGAAGCGTTCGGAGGACCGTTTGGAGGAAGAGCAGAGCACGGTAAGCCGCATCCACTGACCGAGCCGCGATTTATCTGTGGCTTTATTTTAAAATACTTTTTTTCTTACAGGATGGGGGGCCTGACACATCCCACTGCTCCCATAAAGCGTTCTGGTTCAGCCTTTCTACCCTCCTCCTCCTCATCATCGTCGCCCTGGGGTTGGCGGGGCATCTCGGCCTTTCTCAGCTCCACTCTCAGGTAACGATGCTCTGACTTCTCGCCCCGTTGTGTTCTGACCTCGGCCCCCGCACGGATCAATCAGTCCTGCTTCTCTAGTCTTTACAGGTCGTGCGAGTCACGGCTACAGACGAGCACGGCGCTCCGATCAACCAGTCTGCATCCGTGGACCAGCAGAACGACCTGGTCACACTGGTCGTGACCTCCTCCGCCAACCAGACGTCCACTGTGCTCTTCGATGCCAGACGCGTACGTGCACGGTGATGTGCGCTGCATGATGATGTCCGCTTAGATGGAAACTGACGGGAAATGTGTGTTTCAGGGTTTGATCTGTTACAAACCCGTTGACCAGGACGGATGCTTCCTACGGACGATGGAGCGGCCAGACTACGACAACGTGAACTCCTTCCTCCGTGGAGCAACACACAAGGTAAAAGGCAGCACGAACAGCCATGCTATAGATATCCAGGCTTCATTCGCTGCATTGTGCCAGACATCAAAGCACACCAAGAAGAAAGTTGCCCTTTTAGCTCTGCCAGGTGGCTGCAGAGCCCCGTTAATGTGCGAAGCAGCATTTCTGAGGCTGTAACTCTAAGCCAAGACCTGCTGCCATTCATCGCTTTTTGCTCTTGCAGTATGAGAGAAGAAGTGAAGCTTGAAGTGCCTTAGAGTGTCTGTCTTCTGGCTTCACGGCTGAATTCCTCAGCATATCTGATCCCTTCATCCCCCTCAGCATGCTTAGGATCTTTTTACACGAAGCCACAGCAGCAAAGCATGAGGGCACAATGGTCACTCTGTGTGAGGCCTCTTTGGCTTTTAAGGTGCCTCTTTTGGAATAAAATACAGGTTGATGCATTCAAAGGGCCCCTATGTGTATCTACCTATTGGCAAATTGCTAGATCTCTATATCAGCTGGGAACAGAGTCCTGCTACCCTCAAGATATGATTAGTTAGATAATCTGATTCTCAATTATGATTGGACAGCCTGAGAAGGAGAATAAATACAGCTAAGGGTCCTTGCAGGTAAACTGAGATGCAGTTCTGTTTATCTTTTTGCACAATGCTTCATTTCCACACATCAAAAGCTGCAGTTGAGCTTTTTTTTTTTCCCCGTTTTCACTCCCACGTCTCGCACAGCTCCTGATGGGGTCATTTAATCTATCATAGCTGGGATAGTAATTCTGCTTTGAGGCAAAATGGTCCTCTTGGTTTGTTCAGCTCCGGTGGAACAGCACTTAAAGTGGATCACTATCGGAGCCAGTCAGAGGTGTAAGTGGGGCAATTACAGGCCATCTTTGTGATGAAAAAGAGCACAAATGAGCAGTCGTGTTTCCAATAGCAGCTTGAGTTTCCGTCTCACTTTTTTCTTCTTTATTCATACGTTGAATGTGATTCTTTTCAGTTTTCTCGATGAAAATGCTGTGATGATACTCTGCATATTCTCCCAAGCAGAGCTGGTTTCAGCTGCCTGGGAATGAGACACACAGGCAGATGGAGTTCCTGGGAGTGCTGGCGGCCAGTCAGGTGAACGCGTCGTCGCTCGGGGAGCCTCTCCAGACTCTGTGTGAGAACAGGTCTGTCCACTGGACCCGGAGGGCTGATGGTGAGAAGAACGCTTTGACTGTAAACTAACTGATTCCCAAACACAGCTGTTCATCCTGCACATGACTGGTTTTACTTTGCTTTTATGGTCTTTTCCAGAATTGTGTCATTTGTATTTATAATTAAATTTACAGTTAACAGAACTTAGATGCAATCATTCACTGAAATTCACCAACAAACCACTAATTTTACTTGTGAGGTGAAAAAAAAACCCCAAAAAATGCCGGTTAATTGCCTTAGAATTCAAAAACAACTTTTCATTTCTTTGCTCTACAACAGTCTAAGCTACAGACACAGCTAAATCTCATAACTGCAGCGTCTTCAGGAAGACCTGAAATAACACTTTAACTGATTAAGATTGCTAATTAATTAATTCAGCCCTAGCAGAACGCTTACAAGTAACATGCACGCTTTATTTGCCTCCTGACTTTTTATATTTACTAGCAATTTAAAGGATCTGTGATGAATACATAGTGTTATTCCAGACATCCTATTCATTCTTTGAGGATTAATTAGTCAAAAGCAGCACAAGGAAAGCTTTAAAAGCAGAAGAAGCTTCTCAGCAAAGCAACACGTCAGGCGGAAACCCAACACACTGACCAACACACTGACACACCATCGACATATTTCTGGAGTGTGTGGCATGCTGGTGTTATTTTTTACTTTTTAGGACATGCAGCATAAATTCCACATATTTTTTAGGCTAATTTTAAAGCTTTAAACTGAGTCTAATTATAAAAAAAAAATCTCAAAGCTGATGCACCGAAATTGAAATTTGATGTTTTCTGCTGTTAAAAACACGATTTTCACCCTCAGTCACGATTCTTTCTCCGTTTCAGGCCCAGGCAAACAGAGGCTGGTCTACTTCTGCATCGACATCTGCTTCCCCAGCAACATCTGTGTGTCTGTGTGTTTCTACTACCTCCCCGAGTGACTGTTTCCTTTGTGTCCTCCCAGAAAAAAGATCATGGAAACAGTTTTTTTTTGTTCCCTTGTCAACAAAAGAAAAAAAGCAGACCAAAAGTCAGCTTTGACTGTTTCCTTTGTGCCATCCTGCAGCCAGTAAACCAGTGAAGCAGCCAACCCCTCCAGTCCATTTCCATCCTTCCGAGAGAGTGAAGAAATGGAGACGGGCTGTCACAGTTATCTCCAAACCCCCTTCGTCACTCTTTTCATGTTTAATACCCTCTCTGCTGGCACACTTCACAGATTACAGAAGAAAGATCCCCTTTTTGCTTGACATGCCTGCAGTGTAATTATGTGTAACCGTTACTTTTGTGATGTTTTATATACAATAAAACAAGCTTTGTGTGTATATTTGGCCAATTATTCATTCATTAATCAGAAAAAGATGAAGATTCACAATGAAAACTTTGATTTTTCTGTACATAATTTAATCATAACGCTTCTTTATCCACATGGATCATCAAGAACACCTTATTTTTTACTGTCGGAATAATATAAAACAAATATAATTAAGTCTGCAGTGAATGTGTGTTCTGTTTGATTTAATAAATGCTCTGAAAAACCGACACTGAAACTGTTAACTGGCTTAAAAGGCATCTTTAAGATTGACTTTAACTTTGAATTTTAAACTTCTGCCTTGCTGTTCGTCTGAATACGTGCAGAGAAAGCTGCAATATTCCCAAACGAGGCCATCATTCCAGGGAAATCCAATAATAATCCCCACTGATGCGGATGCTTTCGGATCTTCTTGCAACCGAGACCTTCAAATACTTCACTGACTTTGTGTGATATGGATCTTCAGTCCCTCCACTTCTTCCTCAGCCGAGCACGCTGTCATTAAAGGCCAAACACACCACAGCCTTCTGGTGGCCGCTGTACTCTCTCTTGATCTCGCCCGTCTCCACGCACCACAGGCGAGCAAGGTTGTCTGAAGATGCTGAAGAAACAAATGAGATGCATTTTATTCATTTGGCATTTAATTTAATTTAGAGTTGACTAAAAGGCTAAAACTAAATATTCAGCACCATTTATTAAAACTAGTCTTTTAAGAGCATTTTTAGTGAAATAAATAAGGAAACAAACGCTTTTTCCTCATTTAATATGTCAAAGATACAATAATGTGACTAAAAAGACCAGCAGCATAACTAATATTGGATATAACTATTTTTTTTAACTTCAGAGAGATAATACTTAAGTTTATCACTTAATCTTACTATGAAATATGTAAGTAAACTGATGTAAACAAGAAATAAACCCTTTCCAAGGCTCATATACATACCAGTAACAATATACTGGGAGTCTCCAGAGAAAGCGCAGTCCCACATCCAGCCTCTGGACGTCTCCCCCGGATTGTTGCTCTTGATGCTGAGCTCTGTCATCAGTGAGAAGTTGGACGTCCGCCAGATCTTACAGGTCTGGTCTGCTGAGCAGGTGGCCAGCAGTCTGAAGGTGATGAAAAAATGTAAAACATGAGAGCGGAAAATCTGCTGAGCCAAAAGTAAAGCAGGTTATTCAGCATCTCTGATCTGGAAGGACGGATACTAACGTGGAGTCGGGGCTGAACTTGCAGCGTAGGGAGTAACGTTTGTGCGCAGGGATCTTCGTCTTGGGAATGAGCTGGGTCACTTCGTCCCCCATCCCCCCAGCAAGGTTCCACACATAACAGTTTCCCTGTGAATGAGAATGAGAGCGATAAGAGCGTAACACTTTGGATGTTTTTACTCCTATTTTCTCTGTTTGGTTACTGACCGAGCTGTTGACTGCTGCCATGTAACTGGCATCTGGGTCTATGTGGACAGAGTTGACTGAGACTTCTGGCTCTGGAATTAGCTGTTCATTATGGTCAGTTTTCAGATCCCATATATGAATCACTCCACTCTGGTCTCCAACAATTAACTCCGCCTGAAAAGAAAAACATAAAACACTTAAAATATCCTGAAAATTCATGGTAGAAGCAACTAAATATGTGGCAACAGCCAGTCTTACCTGGTTGGGATGCAGACACACACAGTTGATTGGAGCGTTTACTTGAAAGATCCTCTGACACTGCAGATTTCTTGACCTAAATGAACAGCATTTATAACAGTTTAGCTTGTTGCTCACCAAGCAGACAACACAACGAGCCTGATTTGCATTACCTTAGGTCCCATATGCGAGCCATGCAGTCCTCTCCTCCCGTGTACATCCAGCGCCCATCTTCATGAAAGCCCACAGATGTGATGTTCTTGCTGACTCCATCATAGTTGATCACAGGGTTCGGGTTGTTGGAGTTCAGGTCATACATGCGTATATGCTGATAACCTGGAAATGAATGTAAACTTACTGGGAAATATAATATCAACAATATTATCAATAAAATACACAACCTGCAGCTGCGATCATGCTTCTGTCTGGTGTAACCTCAAGAGAATTTACTTGCTGGAAGCAAATGTTAAGAAAAGAAATGGATGTTTTTGTGGCAAGTCTTTACTTTAAAAGCAAATAGATCAGCTGTGGAGGTGATGCCATGCACTTGAAAATAAGCTGTTCTTACAATATTCTTAAAAACAGACGCGTAAAAACGTTCAGGAACTTTCAATATGACTTTCAGCAACTTTTAGGTTACTTGTGTCAGTCACAGTAAGGATACAGAGTCCTGATGCTGGACTGTCCTGGTGCAAATCCCACTATGGGCCTGCCAGAAACGGACAGTGTGGTCGTATCCAGCCGTGGCCAGAATGACCGGATCGCTGCCCACCGTGCCCTGGTTCACATTCATGCTGGGCTGCTGGCCGTCAGGAATACTGACTGCATGAAAAAAGAAAATATAGAACATGTTCTTTAATGGCTTCTACCAAAATATAAAGATTTGCTTAAAAATAGTAAGACATCAAACGGGTTAGCATTAGCATAAGTTAGCTCAACTCGTAGTCCTTACATTCCAGACGCTTATTAGCTTTGCTTAACGAACTTGCACCTGGTTACTTTAACAACGTGATTTTATACTTCTCATATAAATCTGATAAATCTATTGTTTACATTACCTTGGAAATTTTCACGACAAATCAGTACGTCTCTGTAAAACGTCCCTCAACAACATAAGTTACCTCTGAAAGTTCCGCTTTGAGAATGAACGTACTACTACTGCCCTCTGCAGGCGCACACAGGTACTACAAGGGCAAATGCCGCTTTTGTATTTCACATTACCAGGTAATATCCAGAAATTACAATAAATATAATAAATGTACATTTTTTATCATTAAAAAAACTTTTTGGCAAAGAGCCTGGGTTTAAATGAGTGAGTAGATCTCTGATGGTATAACTGAACTGATTTATTGAACACAGACATAATACTGCTTTTAAATTGATTTTATTAAACAGTTTGAAATAAGCAATGTGTTTTTCAATAAATACATTAAGATAAATAAGTTGAATAAATAAGGTTCAGTAGAGATTAAAAAACTCAAAGGCTACATCCATAAATGTACACTGTTGCTGTTTACACATCAGTCAGAAGAGGTTAAGAACATAAAAGGAACATTTCTCTGAGCAGCTGCTGTTATCAAAGTTGCTGCAGCAAGGCGGACATGTGCTGTTTCACTTCTCCTGGATCTGCCAAAGAGCAGGCCAGGATCACTCCCCTGATCCCACTCTTCATCTTCGTGGAGGGCAGGATCTGTGAAACATACAATCTTCAAATATTCACTTTGTTTTGCAACATTTTAAAGCACACAAATACCTTCACATATATCTTGCATCTTTCCAAAAGTAATCTCCACTTCAACGCGGTCCGCTGATCGTCGGTCAAACTGGTGAACTCCTCCTTCTGCAGATCAAGAGACCTGAAATGTTAGCTTTCAAATGTTAGAAATAACATTTCTAATATGAAAAAACAGCACATGTGAATATAAGAGTGTGTTATTTCATCATGTTCTGCATGAATCTCTACAAGCTGAATAATAATTTGTCCTAGAAATGATACTGACTGTGCAGCCCAGTGTCTGCTCTGCCACCGGACCCCTTAGGTTGCAGGCCTGCAGGCTTCCCGTGTGGTCTGTAAAATCCACCAGCAAGTCAAAGTCTGTGCTGCCTGAAAAAGCCTGGTCCCTCCCGGGGCACAGCTGGTTACTGCAGCTCTGCATGTCGGCAGACACCTGGAACTTGCATCTGGAGCTGAGACATAAGAGGAAAGATCAGGAAAGTGCACTAAAAAAACTGGCTTTAAAAAAGAAAAATCGACAAAAATGAGGTTAATTTTCCTTGAAATAAGATAAAATTTCATGTTCTCTTGGCAGATAATTTATCTTATTTCAATTAACCTGTTAAGAATTCCTAAAAACAAGTAAAAAAAACTTTAAAAAACATACAAAGTAAGAATAAATATCTTACTTTTAAAAAAATAAGCACATGTTTTATTGATTTGAGACGTTTAATCTTACTTAGATTTTAGTTTTTACAGTGTACTAGCTGCAGTTTAGTGACAGTAAAATACAAACATACAGTAACAGTTTGGTGTTTCTTGAACTGTAGACGTGAACGTACCACCGTGCCTTGATGACTTTTGAAACAGACGAGTCGAGGTCGAGCTTAGAGATGAAGCTGAAAGTGATGCCAAAGAAAGCGTCTGGATGCTCTTTGGCTTTCTGTTTTAGCTGGTTTATCGTGTACACATCGGTGATGGAATCCACTGCAGGGAGAAAGCAGCAGCTCATGTTTGTGTCTTTTTTAAAAAAGAAAAACATACACACAACCAATGTGACACAATAAATGATGTTTATAATAAGCAAATCCTTAAAAACCAAACCAAAAAGGATGAAATGCTTTAAAACAAACAGAGAAAATGAAAAGATGGGGGATAAAAAAGTCGTGCGGGTTTAATTTAAACAAGATGCAGCTTCTAATAAAAGTAGAAAAGCTACCAGTCAGATCCTCAGCGGCCTCATCCAGATCCAAGGCTCCAGACTCGGACAGTTCTTTAGCATAGCTGAACAGCAAGCTGGCCTCTCTGGTGTCTGACAACAAATCATGAAAGACATTTATGGCTTGCTAAAAATATTTCTCCTGCTCAGAGGAAGGGGATATTTTTGCTCATGCACTGCACACATCTGGCCAACTGGATCCAAAAACAGCATCTCGTGCTTGTTTTTAATGAACTAAACAAAAGAGGACTCTACTGTTTCTTTTTCTTTTGTGAATGTTGCTTTGTTCTCTTACCAGGATTGACAGTAATGATGCTTTTTGAATTAACAGTCGCCACCATAGCACCGCGGAAACTGTCAAAGCTGATCTTCGCATCAGCTACGAAGAGCACTAAAAAGGTTCAAACAACATCCAAGTTATTATAAAACAAGAAGAAGAAGTCGCATCTTATGCATCTGACAGTGAAATAATGAGGCTGAGAAGGAGCAGCAGCTGCTAGCCTACCTGTCTCCCGCGCTACCAAAGTTTGCACGAGCTGAATGACCTCTCTGTCCCAGCTGA
Organism: Pseudomugil tenellus; assembly: GCA_037177515.1. Classification (NCBI taxonomy): domain Eukaryota; kingdom Metazoa; phylum Chordata; class Actinopteri; order Atheriniformes; family Pseudomugilidae; genus Pseudomugil; species Pseudomugil tenellus. The sequence continues at coordinate 15,946,516 of JBAMHX010000024.1, read as the reverse complement.
AGAAAGCAGCCAAAATCAAACACACATGCACTTCAGTTTCGCTAATATGAAGGATTGTGTTACCAAAGTGAGTCTTTTAGTCACTTTAAGAGACATTAAATATGGAACGGGGAGAAAAAGCAGCAGAAGCGCTGAAGCTTTGCTCATCTTTTGCGTAAATAAATGAGTGTGACGCACCAGATGAGGGGAAAAGACGAGACAGAATCATCAAACAGCTTCACTTCCAGACGCTGGCCGCTGCGTCCGTCTGAAGTGGTGAACTGTTTCGTCTCACCAATCTGAAAATGAAAAATCATATCGAGTCACCTTTCGTCATGTTAACAAACAAAAACAGTGACATCAGATGAAGCTGGGTCTGATTTCCCTCTGAGCTCTAATCCTTACAGCCATTTACGACAATAAATAAAACAACCAAACACCTGTTTTTAGTTGCAGTGACTCTTTTGTTTCAGAGGAAAAGTGAATCTAAACAAAGCCAGCTAAGAGCGTAGCTGCATTTCCTTGCTGGAGGGGGGTTAGGGTTCCAGATTTTTCCTATAATTTGTAAACTGGTGGCTTTTTCTGGGTAGAGAATAAAAAACATATCAGTGCTGACTTGACATGATGCATGATGCTTTTTGTTTGGACATATTTTTCATTTTTATGATCCTCAAAACAACAGTCTTACGTCCAAAAAGACACGCAAGTCATTTCATTTCCTTTCTTCTGACCATCTAACAAACATTAAAGATGTAACACGCAACAGGAAAGCTCTCAAAATAGTTTGATCTCGGTTTATACGTACATATAATTACTCATTAATAGTTTTATTCACATAAACAGTACCAGTTAAATGTTTGGACCCATCTTTAGGATGGTATTGTGCATTTCCCTGTGTTACAAACACCTTAGATACACGTAAGCCACATTCATCTATTACATTTACATTATATGAAATATATCGCGTCACCTGTTCACCAATCAGATTACAGAATGATTCTGTCTTACAACTAGATGATGATAATGTACAAATAACACAAAAACTCTGTCATTGCTTGTGATGTTTACAATGTTCTGCTATGAGGTAGATCCAGAATACGTCTTTAGGCTCACATGAAGATAAATGAGTCAGATATGTAAAATCCTAGTAGTGAGGTTAAACCTGGAGGAAATTCCTGCAAAAAGTTTGGATAAAAGAACGACAAACATCCATAACTCATGTCCCAGAGAAGATTAAACTAATGCTTAAGTAGGACTAAAGACATGGTTTCAATCAGCGAAGATGAAAACAAAAGTTTAAAGGTATTAATGCTATTCCTTGTTTTTTTCATAACTGCTTTTATTTACTTTTTAAAAATATCTTTATGTTGCATTTGATTGGTTCTTTACCATCAGTGTTCAACAATAGTTGAGAAATTGTATAAAATGTGAATTATAGTGAGAAAATCAGACCTATATATCCATAAATATATAGAAAAAACTAGAGTCACGTGAGGGAATTTGTTTTTTCAAATAGAAAAAGATCATGATTTACATTTTAGGAAGATTCATGCTGATTTGTTGAACCACTGAATTGTCACAGAGACAAATATTAAAACCTAGTTTTAATCTTTTTAAATGAAATTCTCTGCACCTCTCTGGCCATGTGATGTAATAATACTCGCACGGCAGTTTTTACAAAAGTATTCCTGCAAGATTCCTCTCTGTTGAGGGTTCGCTCACGGCAATAAACTGCGGTCAAATTCCCCTATTATACCCAATTTTTCTCACTCACCATGACTGCATGCAGCTTAAAAATACAACAAACATTCTAATTAAAATAGAATTAAAAAAGTCAACCTAAACTGATACATCAAAGATGTACACACACATAAACGTTACCGTCATATTTAATAACTGTAGGCTGAATATACCCTACCACTTTCACTGCAGCCAGTATATTAATCAGTGTGCCATCCAGTTTTTGTCCATTGGCCACTATATCTCCCAGGGAGTAGAAATCTCTGGAGTCTTTAACAGGCAGGTGAATCAGTGGCAGCAGCCTATCAATGATGTCCATGTCAGCACACAGACACACCTGGGAATGCGTCTCCGTTACCAGCAGCCTGTAGTGGCTGAGACAGCAGACAGAAGCTTCCTCAGACAGACATTACACATAGTTGCATCAGGGTTTTTGCATCAGCTATCTAACAGAAAGGATTAGTTACCTCGGAGTTGTGGGGCAGAATTTGTCTCCTTTCTCTGGATCTTTGCTGGAAACTAAAGGATTCTCAACAGTAACTGGAAAAATACAAGATCAAGTTTTGCTCATCTACATAACTAATAGGGAAAAGTCCCCAAACATAATTCACATACAGTACTATTTACTTAGAAATAAATGTATATACCTGTGTAGCACAGTGAAAGTGTTACGTAAACCCATCAAAGCTGAAGCTGCCTATTAATATTTACACCAATCTATACATTTATGGCATATTATAAACAAATTCACCCCAAATCAACAAATTCAGGGTATGTTTTCCCCTTTTGGGTGTAAAAAATATCTACTCACTACAGTCCCCGATGCTGAAGCTGCTGGCAAGCCTGTTGACGTACTCATCGCTTCCCCAGGCCGTCACATTGATGAAGAAGTCAGGGGAGTCCTTCATGGTGAAGCCAAAAGTGAATCTGTCTATTTCAATATCTAAAATTCAGGCACACATGAAGGTTTAATGAGTGATTTTCCCTCAGTGTTGTCAGGATGTAAGCACCATGAGAGGGAGCTGGTGTACAACACACTGCAGCTAGATCAGCTCTGCTATTAAACACAGAAGCAGAAAGAAAGCAAATTTACTAACTTTTTCTGTCCGGAAAGCTTCTGACATCTTTTTTTGCAATGATTATACCCACTACTTTCTGAAAAAAACAAAAACAAAAGGAGAATGACAGTATGTGACAGTGAAAAATAAATAACTGTAAAACAAAAATACAAGCCTGAAAATACACCCTGTGTACAACTAACACTGCAGGAAATATCCCGGACTATTAAGACGTTTATTTATGGGGAATTAAGCATAAAAAAAGACTCATATTAAACAACAATGAGCTGGACATCTTGTTAACTTACTGGATGGGAGAAGTTGGGATTCAGCTCAGAGATGGCGATGCAGTTCTGCGTCGCCATGTTATTAGAAAAGTCCACTTCGGGTTTTATTGCCCCCACAGACTCTGTGTAACAAAGTTTAATAAATACAGTGGATAAAATACATATAACAATTTACTTAGACCTTAATAAAATGACATGACTTCTATAACTAGCTAGCATTAGCTAAACTATTCTATTCAGTAGCTAGCTCGTTTCAATACATTTTCCATTTTAAAATGTCAAATATAAATGTAAAAACTCACATAAGTTCGTTTTAAAAAAAAGATATAATGGTGATACAATGAACTATTAACAATTTTATGTACATATAGGTACCTATTTTAACCGGATTTTTCCTACTTTTAATGTTTTAGCGGTAAAAGTGCGCACGCGAGAGAATCTCAACTGCTGCGTTCAAGTACTGCTGGGAATGATTAACTTCAAACCGTTATTGCAATTTAAAGTATATATTATTAACTGTATATAAGGTATATATGCTGAAAAATAATACCTCGATGTTTTTTTACTTTCTTTTCTTTTTACAGTAGTCTGCATGATAAATACATACAGACATATAACAGTATATGTCTCTATTGCGTCATTAAGGAAAGACAAGTTTATTTATATACCACATTTCCTGAACGAGACATTTCAAATTGCTTCACACAACATTAGCAGCTGGGTGCATCATGCATTCAAAACATTTTTTAAAGGAATTAGAGAAATGATAAAAGAGAGAAAAAACAACAGTAAAGTAGATGAACTGGGAGAAATAAAAGTTAGTGAAAAGGTGGCAAATAAGAAGGCTTTTAACCTTGTTTTAAAACAGCTGAGAGTTTTCTACAAATGAAGATCATAAAAGCAGAAATTTACTGAAGCAGGCTAATGACATTTATTAAATTCACACGATAATGTATGCTATTTCTCAATCACCTGTTAAGATGGTTTTATGGCTTTAATGAGTTTTCCATATTAATGATCTGTGACCAGACAATTAATTAATCACAATGGCAAAATTAGCTTAATTGCAACTATTACTGAACTCACAACTCAGAAGTAAAAGGGAATAATGATTAAATAATAATAAAAAAAACACACTCTGACACAAGCCTTGCATTGAAACCATCACATTGGTGATCAGTCTCCTGGGATTTGCACCCACACAGCTGTTGAGGTGAATTCAACAGGTTCCTATGTATATATACATAAAGTTACTTGTGACAAAACAAATTTGTTAAGCAACAACACAGCGATCATCCTTCTGCCTGCTTTAATGCTGGACAAGACAAGAAAACAAACAAACAGAAAAATAAAAACTGTTTTCTGGCTTGTTTCAATAGCACAAAGCTGCATTTGGGATATTTTTCTGTCTCATACAGGAATGTCTCTCATCCAGCTTAAGAAAACTCTTCATCTTCCATGGCACCTAAACCTCAGTAGCTTGGATGGCAGCATGGTGGTGTAGTGGTCAGCACTGTGGGCTAAGGGGAGGTTTGAACAAAGGTCTTTGAATGTGGACCGTGCATGTTCTACCCGTGTTTGCATGGCTTCTCTCTGGGTACCTCGGCTTCCTCCCACCCAGAAGACAGGCATGCTTGGGTACATGCTATGGCTAATTGATCACTTTTCACATGGAAGTTGTTTTGGATAAAAATATCTTCCAAATGACTGTAGAATAAAAAGTTTTTTTGCTCACATATTAAGCACCAGGCTGGCTGTTGATACAATTCTGCTGTAAATATGCTCCTAATGACTGATGATAGGGCTGCACGGTGGCGAGGTGGTTAGCACTGCAGCCTCACAGCAAGCAGGTTGCCGGTTCGATCCCCGGCTCGGGTG
>JBAMHX010000024.1:15908360-15923105 GCA_037177515.1 Pseudomugil tenellus | reverse complement strand
AAAATAAAATAAAATAAAATAAAATAAAATAAAATAAAATAAAATAAAATAAAATAAAATAAAATAAAATAAAATTTGAATTACCAGCACAAGTCTTTTTCTGCCACTAAGTTGCTCATTTGCCCTTTATGCTCTCTCTTTAAGCTCTGGATGATGTGGATGTTTCAACAGCAAACTATAGACCTATAAAATACTAAATAACTTCATGTAATCCTCCTCTTTGGTAATGTCATAGCCCAAATTAACCCTAGAATACCTACATGGAAGAAAGTTCCTGTTTGCATTCACAGCTTGTTTAAACATAACATTACATTTAGCTTTTTAATTGCAAACAATGCTGTATATGAGAAAAGTTTAGTTTAGATATAGATATAGATGTGTGGGAAATGCATTACATTTGCAAACAAAGTGGAAACTCTCCTGAGTTAATGTAGCTGGTGAATGTTATTCTGTTGTCTGGCCAAAAGGCTGTGCAGTACTTTCCTCCACCATCAGTTATTAGTAAGATTGAGTACATTAAATGCCTGGGATACTACTCAGTAGACTATTTTGTAAAAGCTATGTATATAATTTACCAGAAGACTATTCATGAGAGTGCTATGCCTGGAGGGGAGATGACTGTCAAAAGAAACTTTTCATAAACGAATGTTGTCCGGACTCAAATGCAGAAAAACACAGCAGGAGAGCCCAAACTTTTGGCTCACAGGGATTATTTTTACACATGTTTACCTCATTATTTGAAAGTCCGGCCATGATTAATCCTTGGTGAACATCTAAGACAGTAAATAAAACAAGGATAAAAGGTTTTTTTTAAAAGAAAAGCAAAAAGATTCATACATCTCTTTTATAGCAACTAAAGCAGATAGCTAACAGAATAAAAATAACAATGAAACTTACTAAGTAATTTTTAGCAGGGCGGTTGCTTTTAGCAGTATGTGTAGAAATATAAATAAATTAAATAATCTGCTTAGTTTTAAAATATAACAACAAAAATGCAATTGATTTAGAAAGTCTGAAGACAAAATTGCATTACACTACAAGCAACACAAAATAACTAAAAAACACTGTAAACTGCAGAAATAATACAAATAACTGGGTTAAAAAAAAACCAAGCCTGTTTCTGTGTTTCCAATTTGCATTGTCCCCCAAGTTGCTGAAAGATGATCAGGTCCCAGAAGACCTCCATCTTCTTGGTGGGAGTGAGAAGAAACTCCATCTGACCTGAGAGAGGCTTCAGAGAAAGACTCAAGTGTACAAGAAGAGGCTTGAGTCCCCAGACATCTGTTATGTGGAAAGACATCTACTTTGCTTTTCAGAGCAGTGGGAAAAACAAAGTATGATGGAAGAAAAGTGCAAGAATGGTAGGTCTGCATATGTTTTATGTGTAAATGTTAGAGCCCATTACTGCTGCCTAACCTTATTTTAATATTTTTTAAAATATTTATTAAATGTACATTTGGTTGGACTGACTAAAATATTTCATCTTAGGGTAGGAATGATTTAATAACATTTTTAAAGATGCAATAAAAATAAAAAAATAAATGTACATATAAAATTAATTTTAAGAATGTTTTAATTTTAAACATGTGTATTTATAGAAATTTCTACAAAAATAAAAAAAAAAATAAATTTGATTAGGAATAAGTAAAATAACATGTACTTAGAACTATTTTACAAGTTCAGTTGAAAAATTTAATATATAAACTTCATGTTAAAGATTCAGCATGAACTAAGTCGAACACATAAAATATATGTTTTTAATGCTGATCATGGATGGATCATGGGACTTAAACAACATGTTTCAGTTTGACTGAGTTCACAGCATAATCCATCCCAATTTTGCTAATATCAACCTTTTGATGGATGAGTTAGACCTGCTTTCTGTTTCATGGCATCTGACCATCATTTGCCATATTTACGTTTGGTGTAGAAAGTTCAATTTTTTTGCTACATCACAAATGGGTTTGACATATTGTGAAGCAGATGCAAGTGTTTGGAATTAATTCCTGACGAGAACAACCTTCTTAAGTATAAAAATGCACTTCCTGTTGGAAGTGGGCGGGGCTAAGGCTCAGACAGGAAATGGTCATATCATTTCGTTCAAGATTGATTAATACCTGTAAATTTCATGATGATATGATCAAAACTGAGGGATTTATGGTGAGTGATGATGTGACAGCAGCATATCAAAGTTTGCTGTGCACAGGATGAGACACAGGTCTCATCCTGAGGCAGAGAGCCACAATTTTTGGGGGATCTCTTCACCAACATATTTTCTGCTGTCTGACCCAATTTGTACATGATTGGGTGTAATTAGCAAAAATAACGGCTGTCTGAGTTAAATACATCATTTCTGGTCACCAGAGGGTGTGGCTAATTCATAAACCAAATATGGACATATACACCTCTTCTAAGTGGGACTGGCATTATACCTATAAATTTTGGTGCAGATATCTTGTTCTATGTGGGAGTTATATCAATTTAATTTTATAAAGTGAGACATCAAACTTTAATCAGATTAACCAGCGTCCATTTATGTCATTTTCCTGCAGATTCATTCTAACATAAAAGCTAATTTAAAATGACACAAACGTTCATGCCATCAATCTGTTACAATAATTTTCAATCTGCAATTGCAATTTAAAACATCAGCAAATAATTGCCATAGTAATTTACCATTTTCCCCAAAGAACAAATACCACAGCTCTAGGAGTTTGGCTTTTCCAGGAGCTTGATGTGCACTTTAAGAGTCAAAGGTCAGCCATAGATACCCTAGCTTCATTAGATGTTAATGATCCTCTGAGAAGCCAAGTTGTTTAGAGGGCTTTTTTTGTTTTATCCAGACACGTCTTTTTGCTCCCTTTTGACCCACTGGCTTAAATTTTTTAACACCATTTCCAGGTTTTATCAAAATGAATGAAGCTCAAAAAGCGTCTCGAAGACAAAAAAACATTAATCCTGACCAAATTGGTTCTGCTGAACATATGGCTGAATCGTTGATGGGACCCATTCATTACAGAAACTGTCAACAGGAGAGCGTTCACATGAAAAACTATACACACAAGCATGCAACATAGGAACTTGATTTCACTCTAAGTGATTTGTAATCAATGCATGGCACATGATGCTAATTAGAAACTGATCTTAGGTGCACTTTTTGTCTGTTTTGCTGAAGGAATGCAGCTTTTGCTGCCAGAACGCAAGTGTTTGCTTGCTTAATTTGAAGCTTCACTCATCAAAGTGGGAAAGGCCTCATATTAAAGCAATTACAGGCTGTATGATTTGGCATCTACACCGACAGTTACGATAAACAGATAACGACAGGCAAGATGCTGAAGGACACGTTTTCTTTTTAAGTTCAAGACTTTTAAGTTGACCAAGTTTCTTAATTGCACAGCCTTGTCTTCCTGACAAACGTGGCCAGTTCAGTCCCTGAAGAAGTGTTAGAAAAATATTTTATAGCAATTTCAGTTTAATAATGGATTTTTTCTTACATGTAAATTCATCAATAACCCATAGATTGTTTGTCTTCAAGATGTGAATTCGGGAACATTTGGCTCCAAGCTTTAGTTTAAATGTTACATGTCTGGTTTCAATTAATTGAACCTGAAAGGAGATGTCACGACGAACCAAAGCTGCAACCTAACATGTCAAAGACACTTGAAATGAGTTTTAAAAAAATCCTCACGCTGTGAGGCTCACCATTAGCGTGTCAGATTTTGCTATGTTTGGCAGACAGCAGACTCTTTCTCTTGATCATGCTTCCTTGGTCTAAGGTCAAAGGGCAACAAATGACTCCTCTCAAATTACTTTCAGTACATTAAAACTTCTGTGGTTGGCAGTTGTTTAATTTCATTTCTTCTTTTCAGACAACATCATGGCCACTTCAGGCTGCAGTCTCGTCAGCTATGAAGGATTCTGATAATGATGTAATTACAAAGGTTTCCCATGACCAGTAAATGAGCCTATTACTGGCAGCAGTCAACAGATTAATCACTCTGAGAATAACCTTCTACCTACTGTGGGAAGTGAAATGAACAAAACTGACCCTGGAGGTGGACTGCACTTTGAACTGTGACCTCCCCCAGTGCTGATCAGAGAGCTGATTCTGACCTCACAGAGAAGAGCAAAGCGTGGAACTGAGTAGTGTCCAGTTGCTCAAGCCACTTTAGGAATGAGAGATATGGTTTGAGGCCATTACAGGGACATGTGTGTATCTGTTGTGTGGTGGAAGTAGAAGAGGATTGTCTTCAGTTTGATTCCTTTAAATGAGCTGGTGTCTGTCTGTGTTGGGTCTGTCCTCTGTCTCTAACCTTGTAATGGCTGGGTGGATTCCACCACCCTCACACTACATTGAATGAATGGATGGATGAATGAGTGGATAGATGAATGGATGGAATTTCAGATAGACCTTGAGACGAGAGCGTAGTTATTGTCGATCTATGGCTTTTTTCAGACTCAGGGTAACCTCGTTATTGGACCATAGTGTTGGTGTGCGTGTAGCACTTAATCACAGAAATAATAAATCACATAACTGCACTTATCAGCCTTTAAAAATGGTGGTGCTTTGGCAAAGGAGTAGCTCTTTTCACACATTCAGTGACTAAATAGTGACCATCTGTCTTTTAACATCACATTTTCAGCTCAAATAAGACCTGGTTGAGACTATAAAATAAAATAGGTTAAAAAAAAAGTAACTGGTACCTGGTACTACTACTTAATGAAAACCCTATAAATTGAGTTTGTAGATATGGTAAACCCTACCAACTCTACATTTATTTAGAGTTAGTTAGTATAATTTGGTATACCAAAGATGCTATAGTGGGACAAAAGACATTTTTTAAACATAAGCTCAATGTGTAGCCAAGCTGCACGGTGGAGCAGTGGTTAGCACTGTTAGCACTACTCCGGCTTCCTCCCACCGTCCAAAGGTTAATTGGTCCCTGTAAGAGTCTCCCTAAGAACGAATATGAGTACCAATAGAAGTTTGTCCCTCTGTGTTAGTGATGGACTAGGGACCTGTCCAAGGTGTGCCCTGCTTCTCACCCAGCTTAGCCGCTCAGTCCGAAAGGCAGGGTACACTCTGCCTCTAAGAAAATGAATGATTGAATAAACTCAATGTCTTTTATTAGTCAGACAATGAGGAAGTTAATAATAAATATTTTGTAGAACTAGATGCATTTTTAAGTCGGGAATTTTGAAACTTACAAGTTTGCCATTTGGAAAATGACATCACTTTGTCATTCCCGGCAAAAATTCCTTAGAATAACAAGTTCTTAACAAAACTGGACTGTATAATTAGTCTCCTGATTGCTTAATATGAGTCTATATTTCTTTGTTTTTTTGTGTCTGAGTTTCTGATCTCTGAGTTTGCCAGCTGTCCAGGTTGCTGTTCATGTTTCATCTTGTCTGCCCTGCGCGTTCATCTTTGTATCTCAGTTTTTCCCAGATTTCATGGCAAGGCAGTGTTTTCTGTTCTTGTACATCATTAAACATCTGAGTTCATTCTTCTCCAGCTGCCATGTGGTTAGCTTTTGATTCCTGTTTGAGAATGTGTTTTTTGTGTTATGTTTGTGAAACAAAGCTTCATAATAGTCTTTACAATTAAAGCAATAAGTAATGCACAACAACACATCATACTCATGTGGAGTGATTTATGTTATATACAGAGTTTGAGGCCAAATAAAGTAGATGATGATGCACTGAAACATTTCATGAGATGTCATGTGATACTAGCTCATTCTTCATGTCAGAAAATGATAATGTGAATAAATCTAATAGCTAAAACATGGTGGCATATCCTCTATCAGGATAACAGAACTTTATGTGTAATCTTTAAATAAGATTTTGCATTATGCTCGACAAACCATAATTATCCGTATTAATTTATTCCCCTAGACGGGAATTCCTTAACTTGTCATTTCCTCTTAGGTGACACTGTAGTTCCCTGCTGTACAATCTTCTCTGCAAATTAAGCCAGATGAATGCGAACAAATACAAATGAACAAACCTAATCAAACTTTGTTTGCTGGAAATTGAATAGCATTGATACTATGACTGATTTGATTTTAAATGTAATCAGAGGTTAGATGAACACCAGCCTCATTTTGATTGTGTAGCTCTAGAATGCCCTGGTTTAACATCCCTGTATGCCCTGACTCCATATTTGTGTTTAGGTCTTGCATTGATTACAGAGGTATGGAAGATACATAAGGTGTTAAATAATATTTTAAAATATATGATTGTGACCCGTTGTTGACCCCTGGGGTAAATCCAAATGACAGTAGAACATGGTACCTATAAGCACATATCCCTGCCACCTATAAACTAAACAGACAGTTATTGATTTGTGCCATCTCCCCTCACTAGAGGTCCCAGAGGTTGAGAATGCAATATTAAAGGATCAGGGGGGAGTTGCTGCATGGCTCTGTGTGTGATTATTTGTGTCTGTGTGGGCATGTGCATCTGATAGCATGCATCCACTCATAGCTCATTCAAGGCAACTCCATTAACCAGCATGGTTGAAGTAGTGGTCAGCAGTTTATGGTGACCTAGATCACAGGTCAGAGGGGAGCAGAGAGGTCAAAAATTCCCTAATCACGCCAGTGAATTGATTGCTTATGCATCTGAAAAGCCACCGTCTTGCGTTAACTTCAAATTTAGACCCCAAATGCCTTCACATGACCCCTCCTTAATCTCCCCAATCACTTGATTCACGTCACGCAACTGTTTTTACATTATGTTTAAAAGAACAGCTCAATAATAAAGGTAGTGCAGTTAGCTAGCTAACCATCAGATACACACCTAGTCGACCTGTAGATGACATACAAAACCTATAACATTACAGTAATCAGTAATCTTATCTTTAATTTTTACTCCATTGCATATTCTGGAGCTCTGATTTCAGACTTCTGTGTTGTTTTTCTCCTTTTATATCTTAACCAACCAGAAAAAGTAACCAGTGTAACCAAATGTGAAGCAAATTACCATAGTACTCTATTCTTTTGCTATACTCTAGACTGAGTTTAGCAAATGGCAACTAATAATGCAAATGGATCCAAATATTAATCTTTTACAAACTGAAGTCTCTGTAAGTAACTGAGAAATTCTAAGAAACGATGGTGCCAAGTTGTGCCATAATAACTATAACTGACACCTCACTCACCTGTACTGAGGACGTCTGACCGAGCAACCTTGCTGCTTATTTGGGGTTTGGTAGCAGAATCATCAGCCTAAGGAAGGAACCCCAGACTTTCCTCTCCCCAGACCCATCTGCCAGCTGATCGGGAGGGACCCCAAGGCATTCCCAGACTAGCCGTGAGATGTATTCTCTCCGGCATGTCCTGGTTCTCCTCATGAAAACCATGACACACTGTTAGGGTTTTGGGTTAGGCTTTTCGTTTCCTGTTTTATTTTGTAGTTTTTCCGGTTATGCCCTGTGTTTCTGTTTTTGCTTTATATCAATAAGTTTCACCTGTCTTGATTATGTTCACCTGTCCCTCGTTTGTTTCCCATGTATTTAAGTCACTTGGTTTGTCTGTTGCGGGATCATTAAATGAAGACACACACACTAAATCCTCCCTTAAATAGGTGTGTCTCCAACACTTTGCACCCACTGTCATTTGTGTGAGCAATCTTAGTAGATCACGTACTAATCACGGCGTCACACGCTAAAGTCTAGATGCTAACGCTAATTAGTACACACAAAATGAGATCTTAGTAAATTCGGCCCATAATGTTAAAATATTTTATTATGACTTGATAAAAATTTAACCCTTAAAGACCCCATCTATGAGCGGGGTATGAAAAGTCCTTTTTGTTGAATATGAGGTCTTAATTTGTCCCTTTAACAAAATGTATTAAAAAAGAGTATCACCATTTTTTTAGGGATATTTACCATTTATTACAATGTGATATGTCAAAGTTCTTATTGTGAAACCTTCTGATTTCTAATGTTCATTAAGGGACAGAAGACAAAAATCTGACTGTGTTCCACATAATTTTGAGCAAAGTTTTTACCATAAAATGATGGAAAATGTCTGAGAAAGCAGTATATATATTGTATATATATATATTGTATATATATATATATATATTGCACTGGGCTGTTGCTGTTTAATTCTGAAGGACTATTTAATCAATCCTGGCAGTGTTTCTGTCACGTTCTAGTTTTTTCATTATTATTATTATTATTTTATTTTTGTATTTTATGTTTTTGTTTCTGTGACCCCAGAAGTATTGAAATAGACATTGCAATTGCAAAGATATATTAATTTCATTAAGGGCATGCAGCTTTCACATAGAGACTAAAAACATATGCACAGGGTTCAAGCAGGTAGTTAAAATCTTTTGGATATCAGATTTGCTTTAGTTGCATGTTTGTTTGTTTTTTTTAAAAAAAATTTAAAGAAAATTTTGATAGTTAAGCATTCAAAATAAATATTAACAGGGAAACACATAAGTTAAACAAAGGGTCAGTTAGACACTAAATAAGTTGTATCATCACTTCATGCACTGCTGCAAATGTTTATTTCGATTTGTAGTTTTTTCTATAATTATATTTAACCTAAATTATTATGTTTTAAGCTTCATATAGCAGCAGCAGTGGTAAAAGATGATAAGATAAGAAAGGAAGTTAATGATGAAGGAGATACTGTAGCAGAAGCTAATGGATCAGACGCCTTGGAGTTCTGGTATTTATCCTTTTTCCTTTCATTGACGGACTGACTGAGCATATTTTAAGAGATTAATTTTTGACTTTAGGGACATTTTAATATACTAATAAATGTCAGTACTGCTAAAAAGTAATAAAATTCTATAAAAGTGAATGATTGTAGTTTGTAGTCTTTTTTTTTATTTTGTCTGATAGTTTCCTTCAAAAGGAAATCATCTGTTGCTGTTTTCTTCTCTAGTTTGGAATGAATACAAGAAAAGGAAGCCATTTAAAAACAAAAAACTGCAGCATATAAATAAAACTAAGACATCTTTTGCAATAAAAGATTTAGTCAGAATTTTCAGCAGTATTTAAAATACAACATTTTCTGTGAAAACATCTTTTAAACAGTTTGTCCTTTAATAAATTAATCCCCTTTAAAAAACTGTTGCATGTAAGAACTATTTGTGAAGGCAAGACTACAAACAGATGCAGATGTTGTTTTCAGATACGTAAATATGCAAAGCAATGTGTTGGGGTAATAAATAAGAGCAAAATTACAGCATGTAGATATGTAGATAATATGGAGCAGGCATTGCATCCTTTCTTCTTTCAGAAATAAACATAAAACAACAAAGACAGGCCATGAAATGATTTTCATTTAAAATGATGAAAGAAAAGGAAACTTCATACAACTTTATACACTGTTAATTTAATTTCAAATATCCAGAGGTGATTGAAATGATTTCTGATGAGTCTGATGTCTCAACAGCCCCCATTTATGTCCATTGTGATTGTACACTTGTGCATGATTCAAAGAAACTGTCTTGGTTGTGTTTGACAGGGCTTGTAAGCCATTTTCATTTCTGTTAAACTGAATTCATCTCTTTGCAGCATTGACAGCATAGTTCGGTTTGTGCTTGTTTTATTGCAGGGTATAAGGGTATTTTATTTTGTATAGTATAGTTTTGCAAGGCTGACAAATTTGTTTGCATCCACTTATCTTCATTTAGGTAATGAAAGAAAGGCATATATTTCACAATTAAGGGTGCACACAGTGAGACTTGTACTGAGAATTTTAAGATCTTTGGTGAGTAGTCATTCAGTTCCAGCCAAAATCCTGGCCAGTCATTTGGTAAAACTTGAGATTAAACGGTCTGTAGAAATCTCTGAGTCTAAGCAGGACCTCAGAGGGTATCTGAGGATGGGGTCTGCCCTTTGATTTCCCCAAGCAACGTGGCCTGCTGCTCCCCTCAGGCTTTTTCAGGCAGGGAAAACCTTTGGTCTGGTTGAAGTAGAAGTGCTTATCTGTAACCACTCGTTTGAGCCGTAGAAAGTCTTGGACCCGGCCCATCTCACCCGCTGGGTCTGTCACGAGACGCTCTCCGCTAACAAAAAGGAAACGTGAGAGTGGAAAGTAGCGCAGCCAGTTCTCCAAATGCTTAGCGTAGATGCCAATGCGTATAGCGCTCCAGGATGTGTCAATGAGGCCCTGAGTGGTGTTGCGGAAGGCCAAGTTTTGGAAGGATGGGAGCCCGGGAGATTTGGTCAGAGTCTGAGTGTAATCAGAAACAGCCCGGGTTACAGGATCTCGCACCACCACGATGAGTTTGGTGAGGCGACTCATGGAGAGGACACGCCGAGGAGCTTCTTTGGTGATAAAATAACTCGGAGTCTTCTCCATGGTGATCTGACCCTCGAGGGTACGAGGCATCAAGTTCCTTTAAGAAAAGAAAGAAAAACAAAAGAAAATGTTATGGATGAAGGTATTAATTACTTGATTTTCTATACTGCTTAATCCAATCAGGGGTTCTGGAGCCTATTACAGCAATTAGGAGGCGAAAGGCAGGATACACCCTGGAAAAGATGATACTAATGTTTGGACACACACACACACACACATATATATATATGCATGATTTTGCAATTACAGAGATAAACATGACTTTAACTGCTGGTGCTGATTGAGCTTCCATGTCAGTACACTTTGAGAGAGAGTCTGTGAACAGCTACAGCTGAAAAAAACCACAAGGGTATATTAACCTCAGGAAAGTAATTTCCTCTCATCTGCTGCTTCCTCCTAAACAAGCTCATAACTGCTGCTCTTGTTCTGTGTTGTGTTCCTTGATGCTGTGACAGTCCTGCTAAGCTAGAATAACAGCTACATTTCAGTCACACTATTGTAATCTTACAGCAGTCACATTATTGGAAAGAGAAATGTTTACCTTTCCTTTATCGCTTTCTTTGCATTATAACTAAAAGTTTGTTGACACAAGTGACAAGTATTTTTTTTTTTTTTTTTAAACTCTTGTTTTATAAAAAAAAAAAAAATCCTGGTAAAAAGGAGCTGACTGCTTCCCGGTAGCCTTTGGACAAAACTAGCATGCTAACAAGGTTTTGCTAGCATAAAATGTAGCTTACATAGCATTTCCATAGCCTTAGAAATTGTATTAGTACAAATTTATGTCGTATCACAAAAGAAATCTAAATGTTGAAATCACAATACAATCTACTGTTTAAACAGAAATCACCTGCTCGCCTTAAAACCTACATAGTATTCAGCCTTGGTACAAAACAGTGTGCTTATAGAGTTAATTGCATTACACATTGCTAGCTCAGTATAGTAATTTTATTTACTTTAGATAACTTTATATTGCAAATTTAGCTTATATGTGTGGGATTTAACAACAAGTAACCTTCCAAAAAAGCTTTCTTAGTGGCACTAACCCTCATATATAAGGTTTAAAAGCATGACTTGCATGCACCATAGATGCTAATGAAGATGACACAGCAGTTCTACTTTATAACTTTCAAACTCAAAATTGATTGAATGATTTTCACACAGTGCTTGAAAAGATAGATGACATGATGAAATGATAACAAATCTACATTGCAAACATTTACTTTGCTTATCCAGTCTAGTTTTAGCTTAAAGTGTTGTGTTAACGAAGGGGGAACAATTACATTATGACTTGGCTGAAAGTTATAAACATCAACATGATCTAAAAGAAAGATGTGATTTCTACAGAATGATTTGACATAAGAATGAATGCCAAGTGTACCATTTTCCGTAAAACAAAAAGTCAACAATGTTGACCTTTTTTTCACCTCGGTGTAAAAGAAGAGCTGAATTGTTTTTTTTTTGTTTGTTTTTTTTTTTTAAACAAGAATACAAGACCCATCTACTTATCTTACTGGTTGCCAAAGCTATCTGCTATAATGGCTGACAGTCTATGAGTTAACTTTATAAAAACAATTGATAAGAACGTTATTAAACATTTGAATGATTAATGTTGTAAACACCTAACATTACTAACACAAAATGGCTAATTTATCAGCAATAATGATTTATTCTCTAACTGCAACTTACAATATCTTGTCATAACCTGTACAAATGTGGTGTCAAATAATGAGAACAAGGGAGAGTAAACTACAATACCACTTTACATTAGGATAGTGCTTTATTTATTAAATGTATGCTTGTGTGGCTACTAATTGATTCTTAAAGAAAATACTTATCACTAATATAATTTTTTCTGGTACTAACTCTTTGTGCTTGAGGGCATCTGTGGCTTTTAGACACCGTAGTACCCCAACCTCACTTAAGCAGTTTACCCCCACAGAGGTGACTCATACTATGAGAAGTTGAAGCAAAAGTTCAACAAATCCTGACCAAAGCCTGTATTTGACCTTGCAATGTGCCAGAGCAGGCTTTCCATATATTGACAGCAGTGAGAGAGAAAAGTCCAGTTTCATTTAATACATTCTGCTGTAGGCTAATGCCGAAATGGTCTCTTACAACCTCTGCCTTTTCCTATATATATATATATATATATATATATATATATATATATATATATAATTCCAGCTTTTTTCATGGAGAAGGAATAGACTGAAGGTGAAAACTGAAATAAAAATGTCAGTTGGATTTGTAGGAATCTAAGGAGTGAAGAATGCCAATCTTGCAACTTTGAAAGATCCCTCAGTTAATTTCCGTGCTTCTCCTCCCCTCCTCAGCAGCCATGTGGTGGCGGTTGGGTCAGAGACTTCGTGGTTGGTCTGTAAGTTGAAGGGCTTATGAAGTTCTTGTCTGTGGTGATGGAGCCGTCTCCATTTTTCTGTCTTTCTTTTGTACAACTAACATTCTCAGCTCCAAGTCCAGAGTATTCGCTGGCTTCCAGCTATGAGGGTAACACCAAACACACAACTTCTGGTATTCATGAGAAATCTCTGACTTCGATTAGAGGGAAGGAGCAAAACAAAATTAGGAAAAATACGGTAAATACTGAGTAGAACGTTAGTTTAGGAAAACAATACTGTTTCTACGGCTTCATTTTCAGTTGTTTTACAGTAAGCATTTCTGGTCAAAGCTTGATTTTATACCATGGCTCACAAACTTATTTGTGGTCACATATGATACGAGGGGAAATACTTTCTATTAGATCTGGGTCCTGGAAGAAAGAAATATGTCATATTTGTTACCAAGAAAAGTAAAAGCCAGAAAAAAAGCCAAAAACTAACAAACAAAAATAAACGTGGTGTTTGGATGAGCGCATTACTCTTTAACGTTGTTTTTGTTCCCTGAAATCTTCCAGAACTTAGAAAAAAAACATCATGCCTGGGAAATAAAGTCTTCCTAGTGAATATGGGAGAGTTGCATTATTTAATCAACGTATTTTGACCACAATGTAGACTCTTTAATAACAAATTCAACTCAATTTCTCAAAGCTTTTCATTGACTGTGGGAAAACTACAACATTTTCGCTTTTTTTAAAAAAAATCTCACAGAATACAAAGAAAAAACTGTGCAAAAACAACATGCAAGACTCCTTTAAATATAGTTCTACTTTTTCTGAAAACAGCATTTTCATGTGTGCCTGTGATACTAAGTGGATGTTTAATTCTGTGCAGCTGGCCTAATGGAAGACACGGTGTCCCACATTAGAGGGGACTTCTATTGACATGATGCTTACATGTTGGACTGCATTCCAGTCTGTGATCTCAGACCACTTAGCGGAAAGAAACAGACAAATGGGGGGTTTACAGAAGAGAGGAGATAAAGTAGAAGACAAGAAGAGAGAGAAGAGAAAAAGTGAAGCTTGGGAAGTGAAAGGCAAAAACACAGAGAAGCAGTAGAAGTTCAAGATGGTATAAAATTCAATCATTAAATTTGAAATAGAACTTAAAAGCATATTGAAAAGGCCAGTTTTTACCAGTCTTTTGTGTTTAGAGAAAGTTAGCAACTCAATGTTTGTTTTCATCACACCTGTAATGTTTGCGTCTGGTGAAGGAATGTCACTGGGTTTCAGGAGTACACAGACGTGAGCTTATCTCTCCGTACGAATGTGTTCAGGCCAGGCACTGCAGTCAGTGTGGGTGGGCTGAGCTTTATTACAGCCGGTTAAAAGACTGCAGACTGGTGGGCTACTGTTGATCACAGAATGTGAGGTGTGAGCAGTGTGTTCTGACATGTAAAGCAAGAACGGCAGCGTGGTGAGCTGGTAGACAAACCGATCATTTGAGCAGTATTTTCCATTCTTGCTTCACCTGCCAAGTTGATGTAAATAAATCAGAATCTAAATCTGACATTTTTACTGCATAAAAGATGATTATTCTACAGAATCTGCTTATTTATTCATACATCCTCCTCTCTAACTCCCTCATCCATCTATCCATCCTGCCTCCTCGTTTACCATCATCTCTAGATGTTCATGATAATATAGTAAAAAATTAATTAGCTTGACCAATTAATTTTTTGTTTGGGGATACAAGCTTTCCCTTGGAATCCAACAAACTTCCAACAAAATCTCCCAGCAGGAATCCATCACCTGTTATGGAAATACTCATTATGTCAAATGCTTAATTAATAATAGTAATATCAATAATAATAGATACTTTTTTAATCCCTGAAGGGAAATTCAAGTTTCCAGTACAGCCAAACAGGTAATGACTATTCTGAGGTGCAGCTAGCCTGAGCGGAGTGTCTTTCAATTAATTAGTTGTCAGACATACACCTAAAACCCCAAAAAAAAAAAAAAAAAAAAAAAAAAAAAAAAAAAAAAAAAGGGGGGGGGGGGGGGGGGGGGGGGGGG
>JBAMHX010000024.1:15891492-15903785 GCA_037177515.1 Pseudomugil tenellus | reverse complement strand
GTGTGTGTGTGTGTGTGTGTGTGTGTGTGTGTGTGTGTGTGTGTGTGTGTGTGTGTGTGTGTGTGTGTGTATGCGTGTGGTAGGTTATTACACACTCTGAAGGTTGAAGTCTGGCAGACGTACCATGGTGATGACAAGTATTTTTACCGATGAGGTTTGCATCACTGGGGTAGGTCGGTAGGAAAGAGGGGAAAAATGTGTCTAGCTGAGAGGAAAAATAGAAGGATAACAGTTAATAGACATATCTCAAGGAGTGAGAGTGCTGGGTGAGTAAGAAGAGGTCAGTCAAAGTTTCCTCTGAGAAACCAGGGCGGCCCTAATGACAGAGAACAATCTGTCAGTTTGACAGAGGAAGAGCTGGAAGCTTTTATGTGTGAATGCTTGTGTGACTCTCGACAAAGCCACTAACCTTTAGCTAATGTTATTACTACTGTTGGTATTGCTGATAATGCACAGCTGGCAAATCCTAGACAGGCTGGACAAGAGAAGCACAAGAGAATCAAGCCGTGCTAGCCATAGCTAGCTGCAAATAACAGTGATCAATAAGAGTCAAATACAGGAATTTGTCTCAAAAACCTTTTGCTTCATAACTGATTTGTAATGAAATGTATAAAGAAAGTAAAAACCAAAATTTTAACAAAAAACCTGAAATTATAATGTATATAACAGTACAAAGCTAGGTGACAACAGCTAGCATGACACCCACATTGCTACACCTGAACATCACAGCATGCACAAAAGCTGGATAGTTTTCTATTATATCAGGGTTTATACATTCTTCCTATGGCAAAACAGTAAATAGTCATATGTTATTTTCATTTCAAGCTTTGAAAGTTAAAGGATAGTTATTCTTTCCAAGATAGCTTCCTCAGCTAGCTAGCTGATAGGTCTAAAAAAACATAAGAACAGCTTTGATTAAGTCATTTAACCATTAGAAAGGAAGTAAATGCAGGAATTTGCCCCTGAAAATAATAGCTTTACAATTGCTTTTAAATGCCCTTAATGATGCTGAACAAATGAGAATGAAATAGAAATAAAGAAAATAAACAAATCAGCGGAAACCACAATCCAGAGTGAATAAGTAACAGGAAGAAAGGATGTGATGATCATCATTTAGGCAGCATAACGGACATGACAGGTGAAGGAAATAAGGCAAGATATCTAAAACTGTATGTGTGTGTTCATACAAATGAGTGTAAGTAAGTCACTGATTGCTCCCACCCCTCTTGAATTATCAAATGGGAAAATCTACAGTTGTGTTCCTGCCAGGCCCAAAGTAGCCTGCTTGTGTGGTATTATCTCAGAGCTTCCTCTGGCCTCTGGAGCCACACCCTGCCTTCATTCAATGTCCTGAACACAGGATGAATTCAGGGACAGAGAGATTAGTTGCAGAGACACATAGATTACATAGAAGTTCTTCCGTTTTCTTGCAACTTTCTTGACATCCTTGCAGCAATTACCAAACTAGATGGATTAATGTAAGAATGTAATGTGTACAGTACATACGTGTGTGTGGACTCTCAAATTCAAGCATAGTATTTCATAAATACCTAACTAGGGAATATTTGTCTTTAGTTCTGATTAGATAGCTTGATCATGCAACAACATATTATAACGTTTAGCCTTGTCTTCAGCAGAATCAAACATATAAAAATCACACCTCTGCTAGTGCCAGCCCTACTCACTTAATTTCCCCATCCGTCCAGTCCTGGCCAACAAGAACACCCATCCTGGAAACTCACTTCCGAATAGTTCTTACCGTCGTCTTTGCGGTTTCTCAGCTCATTGTTACTGGGGTCTTAAGCTGAAAATGGAAAACCCTGCTGGTTGAGTCCCAGCTTTTCAAATGAGAAACAGACCATTCAGTGGCTGCTATTAGTGCCATCTATCAGGCTGCTCAAGGTGGACTCATATCTTGGCTACATTAACACACACATCAAACACGCACCCACATAGCAGAATTTGGATGGAGATGAAGGAGGACCTGATGTTTTACTTGTACTCAAACTCCGCTCTGGCTCTGTGTGCCAGCATATATAACCCAATTTTCTCTAAAACCTCAACAGACATCATTAACACTAAACTAGTTATTTTAAGTTGGTTAAGTAAAATTAGTTTGAATTTTGTGGAAAAAATTTAAAGTGACTCTAAACTAGAAAAGGTTTGGTATTAAATTGAAAATATGTATATATGCAGTTTTGTCTTAATTGATTTCCATGTAATTGCAGATAGTATGAACCCAACATATTTTATATTCTTCACTTCTTCACACTTCTTTGGTTGGAGGAAATTCTGATCCAGAAAAGTATATTTTAGCTCAAGCTAGAGAAACTTATGCTGGCCTCGAGACGGGAACTTTAGGATAATGGATGTTCAAACATCTTTCAACACGACGATGTAAGGCTATAAGTCTGCTCGCATTAAAAGACCTGACTGTTGAGGAAGAGGGTGCTGGACTGGCATGCTTGTTGTCCAGGCCTCATTTTACTTTCCTATTATTCTGCATTCACCAACTGCCCCAACTTTTCATAGTGAATAAAGGGTATGAAAGGAACTTTATCCTATTCTAGAACTTAATAAACATGAATATTTTTTATTAACTTCTGCCTTTTTTATGGAAATGATCCTTTTCTTTTACTTTTCCCTCATCATTTTGCATATTTACATTATTCTCACTCATCTAAGACAAATTACTAACAGCAGACAGCCAAGGGGAAAGGAAAAAACTATACTTTGGGTGGAAATTAGGGCATATGATACACAGAAAAGCAGCAGGAAGTAGAATATGTTGTTCATTCGACATGGCAGCTCATCAGTCATCTAGTGTCTCATATCTGCCTTGTCTGTTTAAAAACAAAAAGCTGTTTTTAATGAGTTTGTGACTGATGGTAAGTAAAAGTATGTTTTGTGTCTTTTCTTTAAAATGCAAGTTCTGACCAAAAGAGAACAACAAAAAGCTCTTTCCTCATTTACTTGTTGGTGATCACTCACTCTCTTTTTGGAAACTGCATGAGGCCAGCTGAGACGAGAGAGGAGTTGTCAAAAAAATGATGACTGAGTAGCATCAGGCCTTTTATTTACAGCTAAAAATCCATATCCATTCCACAACAATTGATCAAGTCATCTCTGATTACCGCTTAATAGCATCTCCAGCTTGTTGTATCCATTCTGACAAAAATCCCTTCCCATTTAAACACCACCTCATGCCATCTTACATGTATTAGAGCTGACAGACATGTTGGGTAGAGTTCTCATGATTATGGATGTATCTGCCTTGAGTTATACTCTCAAAGCACTAAACCCTGCATTCTGCACAAAGCCTTCTTTCATGCAACAAGATCTATACATTTCCTTTTTCTCCAAATTCCTCCCTGAAAGCTTCCCTTCAACCCAAAACCTTTGTCAGCCTGAAAAACACTCACCACAACATGCAGCGTCCAAGAATGCGAGCAGGGAGGAATTTCACCAGAGAATCCCCTTGTGATTGGGAGACAAGTCTGGCAGGAAATAAAAACCTGGGCATTCCTGTCTAGGCATCACATCGTGCATCATGCTTCCTTTGTGAGACAATGAGAAAAATAAATGACTCAAAGGAAAAAAAGACTGATTTGAAGGAGACAAAGAGAGAAAAAAAGCTGTGAGATGCATTCTTGCATCTAGCAGCTTTATTACATAGTTTGAGTGACCTGAACAAGCCAATAAATCCACTCAAGCAACACTCAAGACTGAGGGGCATAAATGTCAGCCGTGGATGGGAGTAACAGCTTCTTGTCAACAAGATTGAATATTCAGAAGTTAATTCATTTCTGCAGCAACAGCATGAAAAAGGCAGAGAGAAGAGAGATCAATAGAAAGAACCTAGTTTAGCAGATCAATATTGAGAAATGACATTTATATCAGTGGGATCTTTGTAGAGTCAGGAGAAGGCAGAAAGATGCTGAGACACAGAGGAGAGCGGATGGCTTATGCATTGTGAATGGATCCGAGCTCACACACATGCTCACGAAACACTTGCACATCATGAATGTCTCAGTCCTCATCCTGCACCACAAAACCACACAATCGTTTCCAGTAGATGGCAAAGCCAAGACTTTTCCACATATAAGCATTTTTTTCTGAATTCACAATTTGCCAAATGCTTCCTTTAAGGATGTCCATATGTTTTACTTGGTTAGCAGCTGAAGACAGGGGCCAGGTCCCTTTTCTCTCAACTCAAAGAGAGCATACTTGGAATGAAGCGCTCTGTCAGAGGATAAATGTTTAAATGATAGTTTCCAGCCCACTTTCAGATGATATGGTTGGCATTGCATGCTACAGTTGAGTTTAAAATTGATCTTTATTACCAGGTTTGTGGTATGTAATTACGCTAAAATTAATAACATTTTTTTCAGAAGAATATATTATATTTGAAGCACAGAATCAGAGAGTGGAAAAGGAAAGGACAAGAAAATCAAGTGATTATTTATAAAGCCACAGAATAGTATAGTGAGACAAATGAGGTTGAGAAAAGTAAATCAATACTTTTATTATCAAACTAAATAAATATGGTGTATTCAGATAAAGGATAAACCAATGTAAAGTGTAGGAGAGCAATAGAGACAAAGGAAAAATTCAGACTTAATAAAGACTTATAAAACTGAGCAAATAACGTCCCAAATATTTTCTCGGGTAAATTTTACTGAAGTTATAAACTTATAATTTGAAGTTTTTTTTCACATATATAATTTATTTTGAACTGCTTTAGCAAATCACCATTTTAGCTTTGCTATATATTTTAATAAAGTATTGTCTACTTCTGATCTTTGAGCAAGAAAATTGACATTTCGTCTGTTTTCTCTGACTGATCTGATTTTTTGCAAAATGCTTGTTAGTAGACTTTCACTAATCACTATGAATAGTTTTTTCTTTTAAATATGCAATATATTAATAATTATTATGTTTTCTTTTTAAAATAAAAGACCTTTATTTGGGTTTTTATGTATATTTTAATGGTCTTTCATCACATGTTAGGATCTGGTTTCCTTAGTTTCTTTAAGCTAAATAATCAACTTGTAGTTTACCAAGTATTATGATCATTTATAGAATATATTAGTGTCTAAACAATCCATTATCAATTCTTTTTTAGCTATTTAGCAAACTTACAGCTAACATTCAGAATAAATAAATAAAATAAAGTAAAATAAATTATTTAAATTGCATTTAATTGTTGAACTGAAATAATATGTTTTTTATTTTACAATATATTATTTTATTTTTTTTTAGGTTTGGTTTGTTTTTTAGGGAAATGTTTAACAAACACTGACATACCAGTAAAAGAAAAGAAAAAGATACAATAATCAAAATATTTAACAGTCACCAATTACCTTAAACAAAAAAATTTTAACATGTATTGATAAATTGATTAAGTATCTAAACCATCCATAATGTATTTTAGTTAATATTACTGACTTTAGCTTAGCGTTTTTCAACCCTCGTCCTCGGGGAACACTGCCTTGCATGTGTTAGAAGTAACCATATTTTAACACACCTAAGTCAAATAATGGCTCATTAGAGCTGCAAAGAACTTAACGAACAGTTTAATGAACCTGAATCAGGTGTGCTGGAGCTGGAAGGAACCAGAACGTGTAGGGAAGCGTTTCCCTGAGGACCAGGATTGAAAAACGTTGCTTTAGCTAACGTGATATTCTATAAATAAACAAAAAAATATTTATATTCCTATTAACTGTTTTAGCAGTCATTTATAACCACAAATTGGTTTTTTTTTTAACCACTTACTGATTAATTTTGTATTTTTATCATTCTGTTAGAATTACTTGGACTACTTTTAACTACCTCAGTTCAACATAACGTTAGCTCGCTATACATAAAATACTCCTGGTTGGAAATTTCTCTACAGGTTACTTCAATAACCGTCATGCAATCTATTCTATTTGAATAAAGATATTTCCCAATAATTTTTGCTGCTTGTTTAATTAAAGGTAAAATACACAATCCCCAGATACAATAAAACCCTTTTTTTGAATGAAGGTAGAAAGTGTACAAAGACTATAACATTCGTCACTCCATCGTTACGAGGTGAGTGAATATCTGGATGGAGGTGTTGACTAACGCTTCATAAGACCTGGTTTAACATCAACCAGGGACCTAATCCATCTCAGCCCCTACACGTGTCCCTGAGCTGTCCCTCTTAATGTCCGACCTGTCATTACACTGGTCCAATTTACGCAGTGTTGACATGAGCTGTCAGCACATTAGGATAAAGCAAAAACACACACTTCATTATTGCCTCAAAAGAGAAAGAAGAGAAAAAAAAGCTTTTTTGTCATGTTTGTGTTGAATAAAGAACAAGATAAGGTCACGGTATTATCAACATAAAGCAGTAAAAGGAGCACTGAAAGGTTAACAGTCCTGTCACCTTTAATTCTATTCAGCAAACCATTTAGCAGGTTCAAAAGCTGACATTTATCTTTTTCATATATCTTGGATTTTTTGCAAAGAAATAGACATATAAAGACATTTCGAATCAACAGACAGGATCCCATAATGTCAAACATACAAGAAATAAATCACCAAGCATTAGCTACCATGCTAAAGATACCCATCTGATGCAACTCCTGAGAGGAGGAATGAAGCTGCAGTGATGTTATAACATATTGAGTAGCATAGAAAGATCATTCATCAGACAAATCATTCATCCAAATCTCTTCTTTTCAATTCTTTAGACTTAGACAAATTTTCCAGCTGAAACCTGAAGTTTGCACGGCTGTGGCAACACTCTCTCTCTCTCTCTTTCATGTTTCATTACAAAATCTCAAATCTAATAAATACATTACACTTTACAATAGTTTTCTAAATCTAAGTAGTAATCTTATTAGAAGCACTGTAGACAAGCTGCACTGTAAAAAACTAGACTCTTACACCAACATCAACAGCAGTGTCACAATAGGCCCCTGTCTTCACATCCATAATCTCTGGGAAAAGAAACTGGCACATGAACACACAACAAAGACGAACAGACTGATTTACTAGCATGTTTCATCAACTGTGCAAAAAAACATAACTTCACAGAGCAGAAAGGATCAGTAGTCACGTTATGGTGTTCAATAATGCTATTTGCTTATTGTCACATTCAGTGTGTGTTTATCAAGCGGCAACCTCCATTATGAAAAAGTGAAGTCTGTGTGGAAGTACAAAAGTTGCTGTTCATCCCTCACCACAAAGGGGTCCAAAAATCTCCATAGACTCCCATTTAAAAATCCCCTTCACAGGAGAAATAAACATGTTTACAGCCTGATAAAAAACCATTTTAGATTTAATACGTCAAGTTTACTGTGATGACAACTGTGAAGGGGTGTTTTATTTTTTTATTTTTATAACGCAACCGTTTAGATGCTATTTAATCTTGAAAGTCAGCATAACAATGGGTTATCCTTTTGACTGACAGGTATCTAATATCCACAGTTAGAAGGCAGAGTGTAGCACAAATGCTGTTTTTACCCAGCTACCATGGTGCATTGGCTTTAGCGCACCCACTTCCTTTAGCCATGTGACTGTTGTTAGATCTGAGTTTGCTCAAGTTCTTATACAGGCAGTTTGATAGATGTCAATCATCCCTACATTAACAGTCCCCCACCACGTCTTTGCCCATTTTTGCATTTTCTGGGAACGACAGCACATCTGACGCTGCCAAGATGGCGACAGTAAGAACCAAAAAGCTTCCCTTTAGCTCATTAGAAACCTGCAAGGAGGCTCCGTCCATTTTTAATCTATAGTATTCGTGCAGAGTTATGTCACAGTATGGTCTGAGTTCAACTTTACTTTTAACTGCTCTGCCCTTGTCCCAGTTAACATGTACGGGAAAGGAAATATAACTGTCTTAAGTCTCTCCATAGCTCCAACACAAGCTGAACAATAAATAAATAATAATGAAAAAAAACTGTTAAAACTTCCTTCCATTAACTTTCACACAGACACCATCACACATTACTTGATTGAATGAATGAATAAATGAATGAATGAATGAATGAATGAATGAATGAATGAATGAATAAATGAATGAATGAATGAATGAATGAATGAATGAATGAATGAATGAATGAATGAATGAATGAATAGTTCTGCTTATAGTTTGTGTGGATATTTTATTGAACTGCATCAGCATGGTAAGTATTTTAGTACAATTTGTGTCAGACTAACACCTAAACTAATCAATACAACTCTCGGTTTGTTGGTTAGGGGTTTATACTTCATCTAATTCTTATTTTTGCTTCTGTGTGCAATTCCTTTTGATATTATGCTTAACTTTCTGAGTTCCACTGTGTTGCTTTTCTACTGTTTTCATTTTACTGTGTGCCTGGAGCTGCTGCGACACCTGGATTTCGATGCAGTTTTTTGTAGTTTGTTAAAGGAAGGACAGTAGCAAAGCTTTGCCTGCTGGTTGTTTAAGGAGATGAAAAGGAGCAGCGATAAAGGGGAGAAACTCTGACTCTGTTTTTGTCACAAACAAACACGATAAAGATGTGATGTTGATGATGTGCTGATGCTGATTAGCAATGACTGTTTGATGGTTATGCATCTTCTCTCATTCTCTTAAATCCGAAACTTCTAATCAACCTACAGATAAACAACTAATGAGTTCTGAAACAGATTTAGTCCTTTTTAAAGAAAAGAAGCTTAATGTGTGACAGTAAACTAAGTGATCCTTTATTTACTTATAACAGGACAAAACAATGAATGTGATGATGTCACAACTGATTTATCAATCACAGAGTAAGTATTAACAAACTTAAATGATGATGGCCTCATACTTCCAGTGTTCTTCTCATCAAATCATTTCAAACAGTAACTTTTGATGAACTCATTTCAAATGTAGGCTAAAATCTGAATCTTTGACATAGCTAGGATATATGCTGCCATATGAACAATTTTTTTAGTTTTCCATTTGTAAAATAATAAAGTCTCTCTTTTAAAAGCTGCTCTCAGCAGCTGAAGCCATTTTAATGTGGACTGCACGCATCAGGGAAGCTCAGTCTCTTCCTCTTCCTCAAACAAATCGAAGCCAATGACACAACAAAACTTGTGCACACACGCTTTGATCGCTGTTGCACTTAGCGACATTCCACCTGCTGCGAACTGATCATTAACCAGCTGGACAGATCTCGGCCTGTGTTTTCATTTTTTCCCACACCTTCACACTGCGACCATTTTCACTGCTGATCCTTTTTCCTCTCATGATCCAACATGTGATGCTCATATCTAACTTGTTTTAATTGTCATTTCTGTTCTCCACTATCCAAAAATCTTCCCACTTTGTCCAGTTCTTATTGAAAAAAACATTTGCAATATCCTACTGGGGGGGGGGTATATCTCTATCAGCCTCGGCCACCTGAAGACATAGGGTCATCCACAGCACTATAATCTACAATAAACCCATCCTCCGTCCGTGATAGAGACGGACTTCTCTCAGGAGACCAACACAGACACTTAGGGAAGCTGTGTGTCAGCTCAATAAACAGCAATTTATTGGCAGGGGACTGAATAACCACCATCCTTGGAAGCTATCAGCAGGCCATCTTATTGGTGCTGAGAGATATTAATGAAGAAAGGAGACGAGGAGAGAAAGAAACAGGAGTGAGCAACTGATTTCATCTGACTGAGCTTGTTATTGGTTTATTTTTCACTCTTTATGTGCACAAACAATGGAAGGGTGTGTTTGAATTTATTATTTTCACCATTTGATACATATATAAAATCTAGAAAATACATAATATGCTACTAAAAAGACAGCAAATGTATGTTAACGATTAAAAACCTTTTTTAAAAGTGCACACATCTCAATTTATTATCTTTTTTATACATATTGTGCAGTGATAAAGAAAATTAAAAAGAAATAAAATGATCTTAAGTTTCTTTTACTTGAAACATTGAAGTAACTGATACAACACCCACTCAGATAAATAACATAATGTTTCTAAAGTCCCATCAGGTAACTCCAGTGCTTAAAACCTTTTAAAAATCCTCATGAGCAAAAGATAAAAACCTTCCATCTGTTTTCTCCGAGAGATACATAAAAGGTTTGAAAGAGGCAGCAGGTTCAACATCTGATCGGGAGTTTATCATTCAAGTAAACTTTGACCTTTAGAGTTCATTATCGTTCTAATTATTTACCCATTAAGAGTCTGGATTTCAAGTCAACCCTTGTAGAGGAAAAGAGCATGTAAAATACACAAATAAATAAATAAAGATTGTTTTACCTGTACCACCCCAGTCCCTTTTCATAGAAGCGGTCAAAGTAGTGCGGCTCTGCGCCTACGGCTCTGACGTCCGGATGGATGCGCAGGAACTCCAACAGAGCCCGAGTGCCACCTTTCTTCACCCCGATGATGATGGCTTGCGGGAACTTTTTGCTGCCAAAAGTGTTAGCTATAGAAATATTATTGGCTGTTGTTGAGAAGTCCGACAGTTGTTCCCGGACAAACGAAGCCGGAGACGCGATGCGCGCGTCGGGCTGCTCGGTTTCCTGCACATCGCCTGAGATAAATCTGTTTGGATTATTCTGGTGCTCATATACAGGTCTGGGAACGGAGTCACAATATCCGTTGAGACAGTAAAAAAGGTAAGTGAAAAGAATGATCATTGTAAGGAAGACGGACAGCTTGGACTGCGCCTTCAGGTGTCCAAAGTTGAACGCAGGTCTCCATTTACTACATCCCATGGGTCGCAATCATGAGCGCGAGGACACAACGCACGAAACATGGCATGTAAAGTGACTTCATACTGTCTCTCACAGTTACTCAGAGTAAGTGAAATCACTTTATTTGTTTGTGCCATAACTGCAAGGGGCGTAAAATCTGCCCGCAGCGCGTCAAAAAGCTCCGCATGTCCATGATGTCTTAGCTTATTTCCTTCAGTGTTTGTCTGTATGTTGACTTAAAGCATCATAGACACCAAATTGGCTTCCTCTGCAAAGTCTCAGCCAGGCTTTACACTTCTGATGCGCTCCGTTTCGTCTGTGCGCTCCAGCGGGCTCCCTGGTCTCTATAGGAAACCTTCAGCAGCACTTCTGTCTGCCAAATCCACGCCCTGTTTATCAAACACACGCCCCTTCCATCCTCAGCTCGTGCCACACGACATGAAAATGATTCAGCGACAGTGCTTCCATCCAAAGCAGAAAAATGTTGGCACATTATCATCAGATCAATTTTAGATTTTGTTTGATTGTTTGTAAGATAGAAAGAAAGAAAAGATCAGAAAAATGACTTGGAAATCATTTAATTTGATTCCAGATGAAGGCTTTTTTTTTTCTCTAATTTCCCTTTTACATTTCTGGAACTGTCTTAAACTATCTGTTTATTTATAAACCTGGAGCTTCAGGCTGTTTCTGGTGTGATTCACAGACCACCTGCTGTCTGCCGGACAGCCTGGCCACACACCCCTTTGGTGCCAGCAGGACATACACATCTAACCCTGTCACTCTGACCAACTGGTGCAGAAAGGATAAATGATCTTTTTATCCTTTAGGGTGTTTGTTCCCACATATGAAACCACAAGCAACTCAGACCACCGTTTAACCAGTTATCCACTTTCTCTTTCTGTTCAGGTTTGAGGACAAATTGGAAAGTTGTTTCCCCTACAGATCAGGAGACACGCTGTCATTCGAACATCAGGTCCTATAAAAATACACAATATATAAAGTATAAACACACAGATTGTGTTATCATTGTGATGTTTACTGACAATAAACAGATGAACAGGTGTCACAAATATCACAACAAGTGCACCTGCAATAAAATATCAAGGAAAAGGCTGTACTGTTATGTCTGGGACTTAGTTGATTTAGTTTTCTAATTTTGGCCAAATTCTTATTTGAGTCCGTTTAAAACATGAGTTCAACTTTAAGCGCAAACTATTTTTGGTCCTAATGATCTATCACCACCATAACAGTTTAGCTACCATTTAGTGCAATTTAATGGCAGCTTTAATGTATTATTGGATGGAAAACTTTCCAACACAGTAGGGGAGACCGGGGACAGTTGCAACACTTTTTGCATTTGACGTTATTACTCACATATGGTTTGAATTAGAGAAACCAAATTTTTATACAAAAAACTTGCATTTGTCTGTTATTAGTTTAAACCATTCAAAGATAGTTGGATAAAGTACTTTCTTCATATTTAGCTTTTGAATGTAAGGAGTCACATGTTGCAACAGTCCCAGTGTCAGGAACGGCTCAGGTCATGGACTCAAACGCAGGACACAGAATGAAGATTAAACTGGTCTTTAATGCGAAGGTC
>JBAMHX010000024.1:15872560-15884879 GCA_037177515.1 Pseudomugil tenellus | reverse complement strand
TTTTATTTTATTTTATTTTATTTTATTTTATTTTATTTTATTTTATTTTATTTTATTTTATTTTATTTTATTTTAATCCAACAGACATGCATGTTATTTGTTCATTATCTAACATGGTAAACTTCCACCTGAAAACATTAACTATGGCATGTTAGCATAAAAAAGAGCATTAAGTATTTCTGGATAAAAGGTTTTCTCCTCATGAAATAAAATATTATCACCAACAACTATCTTTCACTAAAAATGGGTTTTGCCCAAAATGAACCAAATTAAACAGAATAAGAGGTTTGACAATGTTTTATGCTGAATTTAGTTTCATATGCAACATAAAACATATTTTCTTCAAGAAGTCTTTGTGAAAATCAACGTAAGAGTTGAGAGTGTATGCCAACCTTGTTACTTCTTTGGCAAAGATAAGAAAATACAAAAAGACATGATCAGAGTAAGATGTAAGTAACTGTGTGAGGAATTGTTAGCAAATAGAAACGTTTTTACTGTAACATTGATTTAAAGCAGCTGAGTGTTTCCATAGACATGTAGTTTGTTCCACATGTAAGGGAGGAAGGTTTGGCATCAGCTTATAGCTGTTCATGAGCAATGAGCTTAAGTTGTTCATTTTCACGAGGGACTTGATGATGGCTGTTTTAAGGTCTGACAGAAGACACCTGAAATTTCTGAGGCCCTGCATCCTGAAGCATTGTTGGAAAACCTGCAGAATATCAAAACAGCAAGTGGTGGATTTTGGATGGCAAATGCTCTCATCTAAGTTTTTAGGACTAATTGGGAAAAAGTGTGTTTTAGCTTGATGTCTCTTCTGAGTGAACCAAGTGATGACATATGTCCTGGTCCTGGTATGAAATCACTGACTGACTGCATTATTTTCTGAATTTTGTCAGTAAAGAACGATCCAAACTCATTAGCGGCTGGAAACGGGCCTGGAAGCCCACTGCTTGTGTATCCATGGCTGCAACTGCCGTTGAGGACACCAGGGTCAGGGTGTCTGTATTTTTCCGTCATCTTCCTGATAAAATAAATGCGTTTGGTGTTTTTCTGAAAATACTAATGTGTAGACTGATACTGATACTGAAATATTGATGTCTCCCAAGCCAGCTATTCACATCGTTGACTCCTTAAACATCGTATAATCAATCAGAATACACAAAAACGACCAGATGGATTTTTATGAGATTTTGTGAAAAGGGGTCAGATTCCATTAAATTTTGGGAATGATCCAGATCACCACTTGGATACAGGAATTTTTTAAGCATCAGGCACAGCTCTTCACCCTGGCCTGCATCTAAGACGCCTTAAACGTGTTATGATGCGGGTAGGTGGTGGACCCAAACGCAGGTGAGGTGGAGAAGTAGGAGGCAGCCAGGGTCGAAGATTAAAAGGTTTATTAAACACTGAAACCAAGACTGACACTAAGACTAATTTATTTAATGATCCCACAACTAAACAGACAAACCAAGGAACTTAAATACATGGGAACAAACGAGGGACATTTGAACATAATCAAGACAGGTCAAACTAATTGATATAAAAGCAAAAACAGAAACACAGGGCAAAACAGGAAAAACTACAAAATAAAACAGGAAACCAAACCAACAAAACCCATCAACCCTAACAAAATGATCGAGTCCACTAGCTTACCTTTTCATTAACTTTTGTAATATCAACTCATATCTATACAAATAAAAAGTTATTACTTTCTGACCAAACATGTAGCTGCTCTAAATTTTTGTGATTGTTTGATGTATCTGTTCTATGCCTTTATTTGTTGTAAAGTCAACCATTATAAAAAAAAGGAAAATGCAAATAAAATGCAAATAAAATGAATGTAGGACCATAACAGAGTGAAAGTCATAAAATGGGTAAAAATGAGTTGATTGGAGGTCTGCTCTCTCAGATTGCTCTTCTAGTTAGAGTTTGTTTTTTCCTTTTGATCTCGTGTGTTACGAACAAGTCATGAGTTTTATTGCTGTTCTTAGCAATAATATCAAAAAAAAGAAAGACTGTTTCGCATTTCTCAGCTCAAAATTGCAAATGCTCCATTTCTGTTTAGAGATCTCATAGTGAACCTGCAACTTTGTTTTCCACCACTTGTGTTCAGCATTTTTTTTCATGGAGCTCTCTTTTTCCCAGTGATCTCTGTCACCATGGTGGGATCAATGGGTTCAGTAATCATAGAAATTTTTCACAAGCTAATCAAGTATGGGATAAAGAATTGAATGACTAAACGTATCACCAATGTTCCATTTTCTGCTATTCTCATCTCTTGCTGTTGACAGTATTCTTAAAGAAAACAGGAATGATCACATAGCAACATTCATCACCACAACTTTGGAAATATTCAACCTTTACAGATGACTAGATTTAGACTTTGTCCTCTATTCACAAGCTAAAGTGTTATTTTGCTTCTCAACTACTTCTCAGAAAGAAATAAACTAAAGCAACTTGGGGAAACACTAGCCTCAGAATCAAAGTAATTTAGCGTCAGGGGCTTTTTCAAAAACAGAACCATTTGCCAATCACTGTTTCACCTAATGGCAGCGAATAGTCAGATTCTCTGATAGGTTATCTGATATGACAGGTACATAAAACAACAAGACCTCCCTGTAGAATTTGTTGATTGGAGCAACTGTGCTTTATTCGCAGGTTATTGAGGCCATTTTATGTGCATGTCTGTAAATTATTTTAGCATGCAGGTATCCTCTTATTGACGTTTACTTTCCTATTAGATCAAAACGTGTAGCTTAAGATATTGGATTGCATGCTACATCTACAGTGCAATTTATTGCACAGAGAAGAGAGGATTTCCAAAACCATACAACTCAATGATCTACAGTCATGATGTCATTCAAGCAATAAAAACTGGCCTATAATCATCCTGGTCACTTCTTTTTCTCTGCTATGAAATTCCACATATATCAGAAGGTTGACACAACAGTAAATTAATAGAACTACCACACTGGTAGATTATCTGAGGGGCAGTAGCAGAGCAACGGGACAAAATGAAAATTACTTTTTGGAATATGACATTTTAGAGGTATAGCTATTTGATTATTTTATTTAAGCACCAGAAATCCATGGACTGTGTTACCAGAGGCCTAAGAAAAACGTTTCTAGTCATTTGACCTCAGAATTATACCTCTATGAGCCTGAGTTTGAGCCACTGAAACAGACATGAAGCCTAAACAAACATGACCTTCTCTACCGCTACTACACCGCGCACACAAAAGAACAAAGTATACCACAGCCCAGGTTTGGGACAAAGGCCAACAGAAAAGCACTCGATTAAACAGTTTTTGTGCGAATGCTGCTGCGGTTCAAAGAGATCAACTTGTTTGAAGCCTGCAGATGTGTTTCTCTGTTATCTGCTTTTGGAATGATGATAAACTACTAAGGCATGCTCAGGGATGATGTTTACAAATAGACAGAGTAAAACCAGGTGAAACTCAGGTTATTGGGCAGATATGTCAGTCATCCAGCCATGTTGGAACAGAGCAACCCAATACCCACCACAATTCTTACTGTTAACTCTTTATTTTATAAAATAATACTAAAGCAGACATGAGAGTGGTTGGGGTTTTGAGAGTTTGGTGTTTAACCTGTTAACCCTTAAAACTGAGCAACACTTGACTTTCTGTGTATAAGTCATGTTTTAAGCCTTAATCTCTGATACAGTCATTTGTAACACAAATTATCTCTTATTTCATAGTTCATATTGTGTATATTTCCTTTTAAATATCTAAACAGTGTTTTGGTTTTTATATTAGACACCCTGACTTTGACCAAAGTCAACCAAAATTCTGCAAGACATTAAAATAATGATATATGTGGATTAGTGACCCCAAGCAACTAGTGGCCATCTCATTAAAAAATTCTTGGATATGCCACTGCACAGAGCCTTTCACTGTCAACTTTCTATCAGCGCATATCTTTTTTCCTCCACTGTATGTGTATAAACATCTCAGTCCACTAAGAATAATTTCTCACTAACTTCTAGTGTTGCACACAGCAGCTACAATGAGGCAGCAAAATCTGCCATGAAGAGAGATTTCTAGCTTACTAACACAATCAGAGGTTAAACCTTTATCAAAAACTTTTTTTGGTTTAACTTTTATTGAGTTTATTGGTTTTGAATATTGTTTTTTATCTGATAGATTCACAGAAAGAAATTTATATCTGGTGTTAAAATATTTCAAAATTTGTATTGAAAAAGTATGAATATAAATAATCAATATAATTTTTTCTCCTTGGTAAAAAATTGACTCAATCACTCCTGATAGTTCATCAAAGGACAGAAGTGGAGTTAGATCAGAGTTGTGATCAAATTCATACCCATCTGCAGCTATTTAGAAACAGATTACATTTGGCAGTATGGATCTGTTCTGGGAACTGTTCAGAAAGCAGAAGAAACGCCCACCCAGAGTACAGAACAGACCAGATTTTGGATTTCTAGCCTTGATTCTTTCTTAAAATATTTAAATAAACAGAGTCTAACCGCAAAAAGGGCCATTCAAGATGACAAGGTCTCAGTAGCCTTTAAATCAAATGCTTGATTTCCATGTACTGCCAGATCCCCTGTGCTTTCGTCACTTTTACAGCTACATCCACAAAGAAAAAGAACATTCAGCCCCTTTTGTATGTGCAAATAAATGCAACACAGTGAAAACTTTTAAGGAAAGTGTTTGCATCTAATCGATGCGTTTTTTCCATGATGGCAGGCTTCTTACTTCAAGTCTGGCTTTTTTTAAACAGGCATAATTATGCCTTTATATGTAACTGGATGACACATAGCACAAAGTAGTCGACCATGCATTACCCCCACCCCACCCCCACCCCCTCCCGACCCCCTCCTCCCCCCAGCTTCAGTTTTCTGAAAGCACAGGTTTGGTGTAAATCTCAAACATGAACTCCTCTCTGACAGAAAATAATACAGTTGCAGCTTACACAAGTTTTCAGAGAAACTGTGAGGCATCTTGTAAGAACAGTAATAAGCAATCAGAGACCCCCACCCCGCCATCCCCACCCCACCTCTTTCCCCTTCCCTCAAATCCAATCTGGATCTAAATGATGCCAAGATTTTTCTTTAAGGCTGCCTGTCCACCGACTTATTGAGCAAGGGTTCAATGCTCTGGATGTCTGAGCATGACGTATTGGGACACATGCTTGGGGTCCACAGGGACTGGAGAGATGTTGCTGAAATCGGGGTTGGGGGGGACACAATAAGCCTGGTGAGTTGGACACAGCAGTCGACAGGCACTAAGTGTCAGATCATTAAGATGGATGGTGGAGATTTGCTCTGTGTCCAGAGGATGGAGCATAATTTAGCCCAGATGCTGCGCGGCTGTTGTTCTAGTGCATGTTGGTGCTGTTTGCAGCCAGCTTATGATTTAACTTCCCAAAACACAATATTCACCCAGCAGGACAAGCTCACAGAATACACTCAGAATTATTTGCATTCTCAGACAAATGTATGCCTTTTTGTTATCAAGACAATTTATCAAGATAACATATCAAGGCTTCTTCTGAAGAAACATCAATAATACTAGAAAAGCACTCGTACACTGCAGACCTCACCAAGCCACAAATGCTTGTGACTTACACCCAAAAACATGATCCGGATCAGCTCCAAATTTTAATAATTTTGTCATCTTCCCATTCTGGAAACATTCTGAAAATTTTATGAGAATTCGTCTATAACTTTTCCAGTTATTTTGTACACAAATAAACGCTGGCAAAAAACATAACATCCTTGGCAGAGAGAGTAAGAAAAAAGAATCAGTAAACAAAAAGATGAAAGTACATATCACATGAAAATTCACAAACTATTGTGGAAAAAAAAGGAGAAAACATGCAATAAGAAGTGAAAGTAGATTCAAGATTATCCAAGGAACCTGATGAATCGCTTATGGACCTGCCTTTTTGTGCCTATCACCAATTTCCAACAAAACCAGACTCTTTCCTTTTTAAACGTCTCAAATTTGGGGCTTTTTCTTCATCAGTAACATTTTTTCTGTATTTTACACGTTTTGACAAATCTCACAAGTGTTCCCTTAATTATGACATCAGAAGTACTAAAATTCAACTAAAACGAAACAGGCTTAAAGTTCAAAAGATTAAATTATTGTTAAGGGGATGCAAGAGAATTGATACAGATAAATATTAAATATTAAATTCTGTCTACACTTGGATGCCCAAAACCAAATTTTACATGAATAAATCTTATTTAAAAGTTTTACTATTCAATTTGACAAACCAATCTGCTGGTTTGTATACTCTTATTGTATATACCTCTTAGCAAGGATGATGCGAAGGTTGCTAGTTTAGTGGGCACTTTTGCAATCAACCACTTTCGTGTTATGACACCAGGCGTCGTCATCTTTTATTTTGTACTTTTGTAAACATTCATGCAGGAACAGTCGACAGTTTCGATCACATTCTCTTTCGTCATTACCGACACCAGGTGTTTAGATTTGTTAGTACGCTGACTTGACTCCATTTCAGCTGTCAAGACAGTAAATCTTACCTCCTTTCTACACGATAATGTCCTTATCCTTCTCTATAGTTTTAAGCCTCTGTTACTTAATTTATCGCCATCCTCACTAAAAACTAAAAATTTAAATTTTACGATGACGACATAGCTAACCTCGGGCCACTGCTTCATGTCGTCTACCCATTCTGTTAGAGTAGATGGATGGATCACTCTGTTTGTCTTATTTTGATAAATAATGCGACACATGTATCCCTCTTTGAATTTTGGCCATTGTTTTAGTAATGGAAATTTTATTTTTAAGATTTTTCTGAAGTAGTATTACGTTTTAAAACTGTACTAGTTAATAGTTATTGCTAAACATAGACAGAAAGGAAAACTGACTCCTGCTTAATTTAAGCAGTGTATCATGGGAACGGGTATCCTCCAAGAAAGTGGTGGATACAATCAGAAGCGCCAGCTTTTGAAGTGAGCAGTGAAAATCCATTGGATAGTCTGTCCCTTTTTAAGAATGCAGGACAACACCCTTAGTTTACATAAGTTCATCCATTTGACCACAGAAGAGTTATTCACTTCAAATTAGCTTTGGCTTAGAGAAGCGAGGACAATGACTGAACCCCTACAACCAGTGCCAGAGATTAGTCTGCATTGACAGCAGTAGGTCGGATTAGTTATTCAACGAGGGTTGGACTACACCAAGAAGATCCTTTGCTAGAGATTCTGTTTATCTTTTTATAGACTGAATGTCTGTCCATAACATTTCTGTTTTGAGGTCTTAAGAAGGTCTGGCTATGTCTCAGGTGTATAAAGATAATGTATTGCTGGCTTTGACAGACTGAGATCTGTAACTATCCCTGGTGAGGATCCAAGTGTGAAGTAGATGTGATGACAATCAGTTCATCCACCTTTTCTTGACAGTTTGGAAAGTGCATCAAGCAGTTATCCAGAAAAGCAATTTCTTCTTTTTGACAGAATACCCCAAACATAACATGGTGGTACTATTAATACAAATTCTCCTATTAGCAGAAATAATTGTGTTTGAAAATTTAAGAGTTAAATCTAAATCTTGATCTAAATCGAAACAATAGTGCTTTCTCTCTCCCAAAGTAATTACCTGTGTGTAAGTGAATCTTAATGTTTGTGTGTGTTTTGGCTCAGTGGGCGCCCTTAATATACCCTAATTATGATGATGTCATTCACCTGCTGTTTGGCTCAGGGGAAGTGAAGACTGATGAGACAATTTTGGGTAATCATCTTTTATCTGATCTGGAGCTCAAGACCTGAAACCTAGAGAACATACAACCATTAAAAGTAAAAAGTTGTCTATACCAAGATATTCTACTGAATTCGGGAAAATGGTTGTTTTTCTTTTTAGTTCCTCAAAAATAATATTTAGAAAGTCTGAAAAGTGTTTGTTTTGTAGACTAACAGCACTTTGCTACTAATTTGGTTTAATTCATCCTTTAATTCTTGGTGTGGTATGTGATAGCTTCTCTGTTTTCAAAGCTGTTACGATTTAAAGATTCACCTGCAAAGCTAGTAAAGGAAATGGAACATTCCTCATTTAGTATAGAGCAAGCATGATAACTTAGTTCTAAGTGCTATTACAGAGAATTTTTGCTTTCTAAATCAAACACAAACCTCACTCGTAAAATGTCCTGGGGCAGCCAGGTTAATGCAGTGCTAGTGTAATAACGTCTCAGACTGTCTGCACACTGAGGAGATTCACCATTAACTTGGTTTTCTGTGGAAAAAAGACACCCTGAGGTCATGCAGTGTCTTTTGAAAGCACTACTTTTCAGTAGCTGCTTTCATTGTATCACTGAAAAGCCTATTTTGCAATCCTAAATGCTGCCTCATGAATTTAAGTTGTGCAGAGGGTAATACCAGTAATAAGATAAATACCTGTTTGATACTTTCTGTTTGATAGTTGTGCTTGGAATGCCAAGAAGAAGCATTTTATAAGCCACAACACTCTCCACACCAGAATGGCAGGTCTGTTAACGTATTTGTGGTCCAGACTGATGCCACTTTGTATTGTCAAAACACATTTGGGTTTCCTGAGAAGAAGCACTATAGAGCACTGACGGGAATTTGTCGCTGTTGTTTACTTGCAATAACATAAAGCAAGAATCCTTCTTTATGAATTTTCTCTTTTCTTGATGACAGTTGTACAAACTATGATGAAATATTCTAACAAGATCGACACTTGTATGCAGCAGAGCCACAATTTTAATGCAACTGCTTCCCTTTTAATAAAAATTATTTCTTCTAAGTTGTCGCTCGAGGAAACCACATCCCTTCTTGCCTGCAAATCCCCAACTCTCCTGTGAACCTCTGCGTTCTCATTTAAATGTCTCATTTTCCCTCTTTCTTCTAATTTTCCTATTTGTCTCTCTTCTTTCTTAATGAGTGTCCACAAACCCAGAAGCTGCCACTGCTTCCCGGCAAACCAGTAGTGCTGCCTTGTTTTACATTCCTGCATTACTAAGCATTTAACAGTCATTTATGTTTCACTGATGGTGTGGTCCTTGCTTGTTAAAGGTACTTTGTCAAGAAATATGGTTGTGCATGTTAGTTAAATTCAAGTAATATTGCCTCTTGGCCAATATATGTACCAAATATACTCATGTAGTTTTGGGCATCAGGATAAATGGAGTGGAAAAACACCACTTAATATTAATTAAACAAGCATATATTTAAAGAGTAGTAGGAACTAAGATATGTTTGAGTAACAACACATTTTAAGCAATTAGATTGTTTTAGACAACACAACAGTCTAACTAAAAATTTACACTTACAAATTACAATAAAGTAGCATGTATGTAGCTACAGATGAGAAAAAATTTTACATTGCTAAAGGGCAAATAATGGAAAAATATTTAGATTATTTGATATATTATTAATACGGAAATAGTGTCATTAAGCAGGAAACAAGAAAACACTGAGAATCCAGGTTACACTTCCTACTAATCTACGGCTAGCAAAAGCGAACAGTGCTATACAGTAAAACTTTTGGTTAATTACAGACCATACAAACTTTAGGGAAATATGTCTGTGTACAAGTATATTGAAATGAAAATATAATTAGCCCTGTATAACAACAGGAATATGTTATCTATTCCTTTTTGTGAACTATAAAATGGTAGCTAGCACACGGTTATAGCCATTAGCTAACGGCTAACATTTATACTGCTACACTGACTGTTAAAAACAAGAAAGACACACTTTACAATTTTTTAAAAATAACTTCATGTGAAAATGTATTTCGTTTTCTTATTCAGCACAAAAAGTGAAAGGGACTTTTCATGATTTGTCAATTTACAAAAGTTTGTCTGCATTTACCCCCCGCCAAAATAAAAACATTCTTTTCATTATATCCATGTAGAACATTTAATTTAAAATGAGGGATGCTGAACAAGAACATTTTGAGATATTTTTTTTTCTTTCTCAATCTTTTTATTTATTTTGAAGAACGAGGTGGTTAGCGCTGTAGCCTCACAGCAAGCAGGTTGCTGGTTAGATCCCCGGCTCCGGTGGTTGCCTTATCTGTGTTCAGTTTGCATGTTCTCCCCGTGTTAGCGTGGGTTCTCTCGGGGTTCTCCGGCTTCCCACGGTCCAAAGACATACACCTTGGCGATAGGCTGATTGAAGACTCTAAATTGACCTTAGACGTGAGTGTGTGTGCGTGGTTGTTCGTCTATGTGTGTGGCCCTGTGATAGACTGGCGACCTGTCCAGGGTGTACCGTTGGCGGCTGGGATTGGCTCCAGCCCCACGCAACCCCGTTTGGGAATAAGCAGTAGAAAATGGATGGATGGATCCATCATAACCTACAACAAAGCAAAATGTAATAAATAAATAGAAGCTTATATGAAGAATATGTAGAAGAAGAGAAGCAATATTAAACTGAACTCAGATTATATATATTTTAAAGAAATATGACGGAAAGTTAATATAATATAAACTAATTAAGAACCTGTACAGATGTTTCAGGACGGGATGTGGTTATTTCATACTGAGATCCACACAGTAAACTTTTGTTAAATTACAGACTTCATCTCAGTTATCTGATGTGGCTGTCACTTTCTCCTCTCCCTAAATTTGCTTTGTAATTATCTTTGTATTATACAACCGAGGTTATGGGTTTGATTATTAGAGGTAGCATTTGTTCAAGAAATGCACTAGCCTACAAACAGACAGCTTAGACAAAACATTCCCCTGAATAACTGTGCTATGTGTAAATGAAATAGGTTTCAGAGCCTTAACCTGTCCAGACAATGCAAGAGAAATTGCTCAGCCTTAACAACCACGACACAGTCAGGTCTGTCCACCACACTGAGGGCTGAGATTCATTTAAATAACTGTGGCAGTGTGTAGAAGTAAAGTTTGAGGCAGGGGTGCACTGGATTATTTAAATTGTCTACAGAGAAAGTTTGACATGTAGGAATGTTATGATGACCTTTGACGATTGCACACAAGAGGTGATGTTTGGAATGAAAATATAAAACTTAACTTGTTTGTGTTGATGTGTTTGTATGTGTGCATGTGTGTATGTGTGTATATGTGCTATGTGTGGACATGAGCCAACACATGGGTTATTATAAAGGGAAGAAATGCTCATTTTT
This sequence comes from Pseudomugil tenellus, assembly GCA_037177515.1. Lineage (NCBI taxonomy): Eukaryota > Metazoa > Chordata > Actinopteri > Atheriniformes > Pseudomugilidae > Pseudomugil > Pseudomugil tenellus. The sequence goes on along the minus strand of JBAMHX010000024.1, from coordinate 15,873,753 downwards.
TAGCACAGCTGCATGTTTGTGATGTACAAGACAATTCTCACACTTGCCACACATCCTTTTTCTTTTGTTTTTGCCTTCTGCATGTGTGTGTTTGTGTATATGTGTGTGTGTTTACTTCCTTTGTAATGATACCCTTCCACCTTTCACCAGTGACCAGGCTACTCCTCTAAACCTCAGTGTCTTTGCCAGCCTCCAGATCCTGGAGAGAGCTCGGTCTGCAGCTGTGCCACAACTGCTTGCTGCTGAAGTAACGGACCTCCATAATTATTGCCAGAGAAAAACATACAATCTCCCCACATCCCAAATGCAATTCTGTTAAAACAAGCAGGTCATCCCACACAACAGACTTCATCACTTTGTTCACATCAGTCTTATAAGTAAAGGGCAAAAGCAAAGAAAAATATCTCCATCTAGCGGTCAATCTAGGAATAACAACATTTCTTGTTTAATTGTTTTGTTAGCTAATCAATTAAGGCTGTTACATCCTCCACGAAAAGCAAGAAATTTGTCCTTGTTCTCGGGGCTCCGAGAAGAAAATGACGTCATTTTGTTCTCACGGACGTATTTGAGAACAGTTCTCGACACGCCGGGCTGGCAGATCTTTTTTATCGACGGGCTGCAAGAAGTATTCTGTGATTGGTCAAGAACTTGAAGGAGGTGTAACCAAGAAAAGCCAGAAGACAACATATACTGTAGACGGAGCCTATAACCGGCATTTTCAAAACATCAACGTCATTTTAAAGCATCAACGTGAGGAGACAGACAATGGACAGCTTTGAGAGTGAACTGGCCGAGGTTCAGATCCTCACACACCCCGTCCTTGCTTCTGGACCTTTCCACTGTTGAGTCCACCTCAGAGCTGTCTACCCCACACACACTTCAATCCTCTGCAACGCCAGCATCCTCGAGTCCTGCTCCAACTCCTTCAACTGTTCCACCATCTCCTACAATCCCCAGAGCCAAACGGAGGAAACACAACAGCGAGGACTTTGACTTTCAGGCTGCACTGGATAACAGGAGGGCAGAGCAGGAAGCGGCACTGGAAGCTGGACGACAGAGATGTGATTCAATGTTCCAGTTGATGGACCCATGTGGCAGATATGTCCTGCATGTTGAAGACTTTATGAGGTCGCTGCCACAAGAGCTCCTCACGGAATTTAAGTGGAAGCTCCAACAATTAATGCACGAGACTG
>JBAMHX010000024.1:15836750-15866528 GCA_037177515.1 Pseudomugil tenellus | reverse complement strand
AATTTATGGTCACATGACAAAACATGTGCATCATTACCTAGATACAAGGGGTGGGTCAACTTACCCACTGGCTCATCTTACCCCACTCTCCCCAACGTTTTAATTTGTGGCATTAAACACATTCTTTTGTTCCTTCTGGGTAGTTCCTATTTTAATCTTTTTCAGAGCAGCTATGTTTAATTTTAGCCTTTCAATAAGACAGGAGATGAGATAACATCTGTCATCTCTGCTTCAGGGGTTTGTTGTAATAAACTATTCATATTGTTTTCGACAGCTGGGACTTCTAGGGGGCTGAAAAAAAAGGACCCACAAACTATATTATAAAAATAAAAAGTTTAATCTCTTTTAAAAAAATCTATATAATACACAGAAATTTCATTACAGAGACAAAGAGACAAATTACACAACATTTTTTAGTTGGTATAACTTTGTACTTTATTTTAGAAATTAAAAACAGTCATATCAGTTTAGACACTGTTTTTTTTATGAGTGTTGATGATCCTTTCCACTGCAGATCTACACACTTCATTCATACTTGCAGTAGTGCTTCAGTGCTTCAGGCAACTCCAGCCAGTCAATCGCCATCCTGTGGACGATGTACTTCTGAATGGCCTTCTTGCACAATGTCTGCAAGGATGAAACTGGAGCAACAGACGAAAATGTTTAGTGTAATAATGGCATCACACAATTTCTTAATAGATTATTAAAAATTTAAAAGATTAAAAACATTGTAAACATATGGTTTTTACTCAATACAGGGAGGTGGAAAGGCTTTAAAATGTAGGCAAATGCTTGAATGCAACTTGTTCAATTTTTTTTAATTTCTATTTATTTATTTATTGTTTTTTGTTGCTATTTTTCAAAATACCCTTTTGTAAATATGTGTGTTTATGGAGGTCTAATAAGCTTATAGTGTCTGTTTTGGTTATGTATTTTTTGCATTATTTTTTTGTACTTGTACATGTTCGAAATAAAAAAATAAATTCAAATCCAATACAATAAATATGTATATTTTGTATAAGTAAATAACAGTATAATGTCATCTAATGCATCAAAATGTGTACTTTATCAGTAAACTCTAATACAACAAAGTCATAAAAAGCTACAATGCCCCATTACAACAACAAATTAATATAAAATTATGAAATGATGTAAGTAACCACATATGACATCATGCAAAATGCCATCAAAGAGACTGAAAGCATTACAGATACATGCAGAGCAACCTTCTACCTCAGTAGAAGTCAGAAATTTTCATTTTTCTACAATACAAGACATACAATCCACCCAACAGCAGAAGTATAACGGTGACACTCACAGCCGTACTCCACCTGGACTATTCGAACACACTTGGTGGCAGCGAAGACATCCACCACAGCGTAGAGAGGCTGGCTGGCAGGTATTCCTTTGGCAGAAGCTCCCATATCCTCCCCATTGATTACAATGTGCATATCAGCCAGGTTTTTCCCTTTGGCCACATAGAGAACTCCTATTCTGCTGCGTCTGGCTGTAGGAGGCAAGGCGTTGGTCTTATAAAGGTCGTCCAATATATGACTGTAGCGTCCAGGCCGGCTCCGACCCACCAGCTTGTCCCTGGGGATTCGAACATTGTCTATATACAAGTGAGTGTCGGTGAAGAAAGCTTTAGCGCTTGCGTTGTTAACCCCAACTCCATCTTCCTGACCTCCAGTTCCATTTTCTGCTTGTCCTCGGCCAAGTCTGTGACCTCCAGCAGGTTCTCCTGGGACTTCAGGCTCCTCAATGACTTTGTTATGGTTGCGAGTGATGGCAAACACCCAGCTGTTCCCCAACTCAGTCAGGTCTGGGATTGAGTATTCAGGCACCACTTCTAAGCTCTTGGGGTCCCTTGCAGTCAAGCCAATCCTGAGGTGTCCACACCAGCCCAGCTCCTTTTCTTCAATCTCTATAAGGAAAATCTCTCCAGGCAATAGAGGGTGTTTGCTGAAACAGAGTCCATTGGCAAAGCTCTCTATCCGAGTGGCCTGGGTTCCAGAGTGGTCCAGTCTGACATTGATGCCGTGGATGGGATGAAATTCCATGAAATGGTCCGAAAAGGGCTCCATTTTCAGCTAAGTTTGCACCTACTAAAGATTTTAAGAAGAAATCTAAGATAACAAACAATCTCATCAAACTAATTTGCTATATTATCTATCCCTGTTTGCCTATATGCGGTCATTGTAGAGACACAACAAACACGTGCAGAGGAGTCCTGCTCTGCTTGTCTGTTGACCACTTGGGGAACCTTCTGGTAGAGGGCTATTTTTAAACAACTGCATATTTTAACAGATGGTAAGATATGGTGCGAGTGTGTTAAAGGGCTAGCCAATACTCACTTGCTGTTCACACAAGCAGCATGCACATTAAGTTTGGGTTAGTAAGAACAACGAAGTCCCTCTTGGCGTCATTCCTAATACCATCTGCCAGGAAGATATGTTCAACTGTGAACCTTTAATAGCTGCTTTCTATATTTAGCCCATGAAGCTATAGTCTGGATTTCATTCCTACGTGGAGCTGCAGATAAAGAAAAGTATTAAAACACAGATTGTTGGAGATGCATTTGGACAATAGAAATCAGAACATGAATAGGAATTCTACTCAAAAGGGGGACATGGTTTGAATTTTGTATTTAGTTATATGCATGAATAAAGATTGACAGTCAAATCATGCTGATGCTGCAATCATCCATATTGACAATATATGCTATTTCAATCTAAATTTATCACATATTTTCATCTTCTTACCTAACTTTAATAGCTCCTGATAGCTACATGATAGGTGCACTTTGGGATTTGATATAAAAATTTAGCTTTAATTGGAATAATTTACCTCAAACATAGTTAAATTAATCATAATTTCTATTAAAAAATGAGTTAATGTAGCTAATGTAGCATACACTGCAAACTGCTGTATACACACAAACTCCATAAACTAAATATTTCATTGATAGACTAGATTGAAAATGCAAGTCATGAAAAGTATACACATTTAATAAAATAAAGACCTCTATATGAAAATTTATAATTATAATAAAGGTACATTTATAGGAGACAGTTACAGCTCATATTTATTTGTGTGTGTGTGTCTGTAAACATTAGGGAGTTAAAGGGAGCTAATTTGAATCCAAGAAAAAATGGCTTAAAATGTTTTAAATTTGACCGTTTAAATAAATGTAATAAATAATTATAAATATAAATTATACTGATTATGTATGTAACTTAAAGTACAAATTTACGTTTTATGTCAGAACAGTTGTAGTGCTAAAGCTATCCACTAGAGGGCCATAGAGACACACTTCAGATTGCAAATGACTCGGTTTTCAGTAAACTTTTACCGGCATGGTGATTCACATTATTCCTGGGGTGCTACTGCAGGAAATATCATCATCATTACTATTATTATTATTATTATTATTATTATTATTTGAATTTCCCTTAAAAAGGGATAGATAAATTGTTTTTCATGCATTATGGGTACAACTTCCGGTCAGAAACCGGAAGTAACAGTATTCTAAAAAAAAAACAAAACGATTATTTAAAATAAATTTGCCTTTAATTCATGAAACTAAAAGGCTGTTTTTGTTTTGTTTACATATATTCAACTATCTAGAGTTTACTAAAATGAAGTTCCTGAGATGTTCGGGTTCATGTTGTGCTGTTCTCGGCTGCACGAACAACCAGAACAAGCTACATCAGTGGCTGCAACAACAGTATTTCAAAGACAGACACTTATCTAAATCTAAACTTAAGCAGACAACACAAAACACTGTATGTATGCTCATTACATTTTGTTGACAAAAAGCCAACGAAGGAAAACGCATCCTTTGTATCTGGACCACAATAAACTAATGGAGAAGAGACTGCGGGTCATTAGAAGGACTAAATTGTGAAAGCATTCCACTTCCTCTCCACAACAGTGCATGATGCTCATGTCTGTCCCCGTTTGACATCATTCTCAACCTGAATAAACAATAGATAAAAGTCCACATTTTAAAAAATAATAATAATCAGCATTTACCCTGCACAGTATTGCAGCAGCGTGTGTGCAGAGATCTATTCTTGCAGAGATGTATTCTTTATATATGATTAATTTGAATAGAATTTATGATTTCTTTCACTTTGTTGCAAGAAGATATCTGTTAGGTAGCCGCCAGACCTTCCATGGTATCTCACCCACAAATGCATTAGAGTATGAAACAACATGAGGAAGTGTACTAATATGTCTTTGGATAATTCTTATTAATCTGTTGTTCATGAGTCGATTAGACAGACCAACCTTTTCCACTGGTGTGTCCACTGAAGAAACAAGGTTTAGATTGTGAGCATCAAACCTTTGATGATATTTAAAAAGCATACACACACTAGAGAGAATGGCTCCAAACACTTTTGCATAATCTCCAGGAGCCAAATGAATATTATATTATTCAAGAAATTTGTAAAAGTTAATATCAGTCCATCTTTGTTAAATATTTGACCAATATTCTATAAAGAGAGATTTGTGTTTGTACAGAATATTAAATATTAAATAGTTTGGGGTGAAAAATTATGTTTATAGATGCGACACCATGAAAGAAATGTCTGGCGATGAAAAGCAGGCATATTTATAGGGAATTTATCAATATCATAGTTGCAAACAGGAAGAAAAGTAATACTGTCTATTGTGGATAATATATTGAGGCAACTTGAAAAGTAGTGAGCATCGATGGTCACCAGACGGGTCAATATAGACCACAATGCATTGCGGGCTGGCACTAACAAATTAAACGAAAAACAGAAACGTTTAAAGCATTTTTTAATCAATTTTCTACTGAATCAATATGTTTAAAAGCAAGAATAAAATGCAATATAAGTAAATAAGACATTTTAACACAAAATTAGACTGGATTGACCTTCAAGTCCGTTGTGGTTGCCATAGTTACAGCTGGTAGTCACGTGATATGCGACAGGGAGAAAGTAGTGAGCTTCGTGTCCGAATCGCCCGCAGATTGAGGGCACTATATAGTCTGCTATGTAGTGTAGGCCTTTGTAGGGAATGAGGGGTTAGGGCATATGGTGTACATTCGTACCATTGACTATAAACAATACGTAAAGAAATGCCGGTTCCGGTCTGCACAGGAAGTCTTGGCCATAATTCACGCAAGGCCTCATGGGGGCTAAGAATAGGGTGGTATCAGAAACTATGTATCACATGTGATTTATAAGTCTGTAGCAGGTATATTTCAAGCAATAGAGTAAATAATTTACCTCGAGAAAGCATAATACGGGAGTCAGTCTGTAGACTACGACAATGAAAAGGAGTTTTCCTGTGACAGCTTCCATTATGGTTCCTGGTTACGTTCAGACACTTGTGGAGTACTTTCTGTTCACGCATTCATCCATTGGTTCGTACGTTTAACATTGTGCACAATGAATAAGTCAAAAGTCAAAGAAAGGCGACATGTTCTTCAAAAAGTCAGAATGTCAGGTGTGCATTGTTGCGTGCCCTTTTGCGCACATCCTTCACGTTACAACAAGGTCATAAGTTTTCATTCATTCCCTGCTGATCCGGTCATCCGAGCTGAGTGGTTGAGGAAGATCCGGAGGGACAACTTCATCCCAAATAAAGATAACCGGGTTTGTTTTAGGCATTTCAATGCCACAGATTTGATCGTGACTGCGGGGGGGCTGAAACGGCTACGGAGGGGAGCAACACCCATCCTCTTCAGCTGGAATGGGTACCAGTTACCTGCACCCAGACCCGGTATTTGGGAACAGCGTGCATGTTCCGAGAGCCCAGAACCAGATTCTGGTCCTGAAGTGAAGAAGCGCAGGTATTGTCAGTGGACCATGACCACTGTGTGGGTCCAGAAACGGGGGGGGGGAGAGCCTCTGAGAATGAGGTTTTACATACAAATATGGCAGCGATGCTGCAGCTGCGCTTTGGATTAGAGCGCCTGTCTGGTTCGGATCAGGACATTCGCTTCTACACCAGGTTTGCATCCTACCAGCATTTTCTTGCATTTTGGAAATTTGTCGAGCCAGCTGTGAAAAGCAAGATGCTGGTGATTACTAAGACCACCAGCAGAGGCACAGTCTCTCATCCAACTGTATGTATGACATTTTCATTTCTTTATTCTTTTTAATAATAACAATAATGTTAATAATAATAACATAATGAGTTATGAAATATGATTGTCTTTTAGGAGCAATGGGAAGGAACTAACACATATTTAGACATGATCCATTTTAATTAAATAAAAAAACAATTAGTGTGGGTATTAGGTTCTCATCAACTTCCAATGAGGAGCTCTAGTGTATGTGAAATAAAGTTATTTCTGATTTAACATTATCATTGAACTTAACATACATTCACATGTAATAATTTTAAGGGATACTGATTTAAAAAATAAACACTTCTAAGTACATAAGAAAATACTAAATTAAATAATCAAATACAGAACATACATCCGTACTTTATGTCATTCTATGCTGTCACATTGGTTTCGTGTTGCCATCTCCATTTCCAAGGTTACAGCGAGCGCCATGAACTGGAGATGCTGCTGATGACAAACACAAAGTGACAGGTAGACACTTCTCTAAAGGCAGAGGTGGTGGCGAGGGGGCATCTGGGTGGCGAACTAGCACCCGGCTAAAAGGCACAGGGTGCTTGTTTATTGGGCTACGTACGGGTCCAAATGCAGAATCCACCAGAGGAACATTCGTGTTTATGTCCATGGTGGTGATCAGTGGTGGGATGCCATCCATCCATTTTCTACCGCTTATTCCCAAACAGGGTCGCGGGTGGGGGTCAGGGAGCCAATCGCAGCTAACAATGGGCGAGAGGTGGGGTATGTCTGCAGAGAAATCTTTTTATGTTTCAGCCACTTCTAAGACATCTGGGTTGGACAGGTCCCCCACCCCCCCGTACTGCTCTGTATTGCTTACTCCAATGAAAAATGTATATTATCCTCATTAGAAGTTAATGAGAATAAAAAGTAATGCATAACAATAATAGTGAGAAACAAACATTACAAATTAAACAAATACATCTGGATACATAACCTCACACCATCAGCAGCCATGCACTGTCTAGTTTATGGCTTGGTAGAAAGTACTGTCATTTCACCAACTCTGCCTGGTTTTACACCTTATTAAACAAAAAAGAATATAAGAATGATTAAAATGTAATTATTGAATTTTTCTCTCACAGGACTATAGTAAATTCTGCAGTTAACACACTGGGTTAAACTGTGTAGAATTCATCAAAATTTAACACACAAATGACCAAAACTACTCATATTACCATTGGTGTTGTTCTAAATTGGAATAACCTTTGTCCAATATGTTTTGGATGTCTTCATACTTTACTCACCTCTCATACAACCATAATAGAATAATATTTTCCAGCACTTTGGGGTTCTTTATTTACAAGCAAAAAGTTGCAAAGTTGATTTTGTATTATATGTCATTAATAATTCTTACACTGACTTTATTAACCAAGGTTAACCTTGTTTTAACCTTGTTTTAACCAATACATTTGAGTTTTAACCAAGGTAACTAAATCTAATACTTTTTTTATTTAAACAGAAACTTCCACCCATAGATGAGCTGCTGCTGTTCTTGATGCACCTCTCAGTGGGTTTACGATTCAGGGACTTTGCTGACAGGTTTCATATTCATCACAGCGCCGCTAGTCGAATCGTGTCCACTTGAACACAATTCCTATATCGTCTTCTTGGAAGCAAGCGTATGTGGCTTCCAGCGGAAGTAGTAAAAGCTCATCTTCCACCTGAGTTTGCTGCTTTCCCTGACACACAGGTAGTACTTGACTGTACAAAGATCTTCTGTCAGACACCATCCTCTGTCCTGCAGAGCGAAGTTTTCTCCACCTGCAAGTCACATTCCACCTTCAAGGCGATGATTGGAATGGCACCTCATGGTGCCATCACCTTTGTGTCTGGAATATACGCTGGATCTATCAGCGATTGTGAGATGTTCAAGCTTTCAGGGATCCCAAAGCTGCTGCTGCCTGAAATGGCAATCATGGTTGATAGAAATTTTGTTGCTGACAAATTCACCCGCTGCAAAGTCTACCGACTTGCTTCTCGCCTACAGAAAAAACAAATGTCATGCAGACGCAGTCTGTTGCACGTCTGAGAGCGCATGCAGAGAGGTGCATCGGGAGGGTGAAAGAGAACAAATTGTTCAATGGGGTGATGCCACGGTCAGTGTGTGGGAACATCGAGGTTCAGCGTCGCCTGCTTCCTGGTGAATTACCAGTACGGGCCACTAGTTAAAGCGTGGGAAGCTGGAGAGTGAATAAAGTTGTTGATGTTCTAATAATGACATTTATACGACAGAGTATTAGGGCCACAAGGAAGAAAAAAAATTGTGGAGGATTTCTTTTCTCTCCGTTCCTCACTTTGAGAATAAAGTCGAAATGACAAGAATAAAGTCAAAAGAACGTGAATAAAGTCGAAATACAGTTTCAGGAATAAAGTTGAAATGACGACAATAAAGTCGACAGGACGAGAATAAAGTGGAAATACAGTTTAAAGAATAAAGTCGGAATGCATTTACAAGAAAAAAATCGAAATGACGAGAATAAAGTCGAAGTACACTTTTCAGAATAAAGTAAAAACAAGTTGACTTGAGAATAAAGTTAAAAAAAAAGTTGTGATTAACTTTGAGTTTTTTAAATAAATGTGAACCAGCTTTATCCTACTTTATAAAGCACAATGCCTAGCGTGGATGAGCTAGTGAGCTTGTACTTTAGAGTGGGTTTCAGCAACAAGAAAACTCTTTTTCTTTTAGCACATAAACACAGCAAAATGATAAATATCAGTACTTTGAAGAGACTGTAATTCATCTTTTTTCTCGTCATTTTCACTTTATTCTTGAAGGGAGGGAAAAAATCCTCCACGTTTTTTTTTCAGTATGGCCCTGATGCTCCGTCGTACATTTAGCTCATGGAAACATTAAAATAAAGAAAATCTGTAGAATTTTATGCATAAATTCTTACACTAGTTCTTGGTTTGTGCCAACAACATGTGTTTGGAAAAGAAGAGTGACGTTGTGGTTGTAAAGTGCTTTCCAGGCCACACAACTGCACTCGGCAGCAGCTAGATTATTTGGTGTGCTGTTTTCAAATTTTCAAATGTAATATGTGAATTAAAACAAAAACAACATTAAATCACATTATCAGTGTCATTATATCACAGATATAAAAGAACACAAAAAAAGAGAAAGAAGAGAGCAGACTTTGCATCCAAGTAAAAGTATTGTGGACACGTGTGGATGTGTATGAGCTTATGCTGCTCTCACTGATTCCCTCAATGGTTTTCTTATATTACAATTGTTTCAACAACAATACTGAATATTGCACAAAACCAGCTCTTTTCTTCCACTGATTGATGTGTCCATTATGGCCACTTAAACTTGTCCTCCAAAGAACAGAAGGAGGAAAAAAAACTTTTTTAGGGTGTCCATGAAAGCTACATTTATGGAATGGTAAATGGCCTTGTACTTATATAGCGCTTTTCCAGTCATGTTGACCGCTCAAAGCGCTTTACACTACAGAGTTCACATTCACCCATTCACACACACATTCACACCCCGATAGGCACATCGGGGGGCAGTTTAGGGTTCAGTGTCTTGCCCAAGGACACTTCGACATTTAATCAGGTGAAGCCTGGAATCGATCTCACAACTTTGCGTTTGAAAGGCGACTGCTCTCCCTCCTGAGCTACAGCCGCCCTTTATGTGACGTTTATTGCTCAGTACCAAACACAGCTTCATAAACACCACACATCCTGGCTTGAACCGATGCTTTGCACATGTTTTTGTTGTTCCTACTCTGAGATTGTGAAGCTTTTCATGCTTCCTCATAGACCTGTAGCGGATAGCCATGGCGCTCACTCTTCCTGCTGGATCTTTGTTAGAAACCGTACAATACCTTTCAAATATACATGTTATGATAAAAAAATCTAATCTGTCTGGAATAAACAACCATGTATTTTTTAGTGACAATGTTAGCTATCCAAGCACATTTAATCCAAGCACTTTGACCCAATTGATGAATGAAATGATCTTGGGGGCATCTGGTGTAAAGGTTTGCCATTTTGCTTGTTATTGCCGGACCGGATGTGTAGATGCGCACAATCCGAAGCGAAAGTAGAACGTTGAGCCGCACATCGAGTCCATGTGATTCAATCTGCATAATTCATATCGCTTTTGTTAATAAAGAAAAGCGATCTCTTCAACAAGTAACATAAATTCAGATTTTTAAATTCTTTTCTTTTTTCTGGCATAGTAGCCACAATCTTTGCAAGCAAACAGGAAAGCAGCTGTAGCTTTTATCACCTCAATGAGCTGAAATTTACCCACAAAATAGTAGAAGCTAAGAGAGGAGAGGGCTCTAACCTACTTAAGTAAAGTTATTTAAAACCTTTAAGGACACAGTCAATCATAATGCATATCTCTGTCATTTCCTCAGCCAGGGTTTCTCTGGAACCACTGCCGCTTTAGCACATCTGGTAGATACTTGTTAATTTTTTTTTTTTTTTTTTTTTTTTTGCTGTTTTTCAAGCCTGTTACTTATTTTAGGTGTGTTATCTAAAACATAGAGTACGGTGCTTCACTTGGACCAGGGTCAAGAAACACTAAATCCCTTTGTATCACACATAAATAATAAGTTGGGACCTCACATAAATACAAAACAACAGAAGTCGTCCATCACTACACACATTTGCATCTTGACAAGCTGGCCTCAACCAATGAGAGAGCAGGAGCTTCTTTCATGCTATTTCTGAAGCAAACAGATTAGTCACAGCAGAAAGGAAAAAATCCACAACACTGCACAAGTTTCTCACCGTAAAATTTTGATGAGATGCCGACATTCATCCGTAGAAAACTGCCTTCACAACTTCGTGCTCCAGCCAGGAGCATCATGTGATGCATTTTGCTTTACCGACAACTTATATGAACTTTTCATAACACACTGACCTTCTCCTATATGCACCGTAGCTTATTCAGCCATAAGAAACACAAGAAGACATTATCTAAGAAAGCAGATGGAGAGAGATAGAGTGATAGATAAGACAAGAAAATAATGACTTTTACTGCCTGGAGAGAACTCAAAGTAGAGACAGGATCCAACAAAGATCCAAAAAGAGCCCTTTCTGATGGAGCACTAAGGTGTAAAAACGAAACATACCAAAGTTTAATACTGTTACTTTAAATAGGCAGGCGTTAGCATTAAGTACATAAAACCTGTATAAAATTCTTTTTATTCCACAGATGTAGAACGCTTTAATACCATAACACATTTGCAAAAGGAGCATTATAGAGAATTTAAGCTTAAACTTAACATTCCTTTCTGTTGCTCAGCCTGTTGTGGCCTGTGTGACTGCATCTTACTGCCTGCACACCATTTCACCCCATTCCTCAAACTGTCATTTCTGGGTCTTTCGGTTATGTAGGGCAGTAGGTGGGGATGGGAAAGTGAGAAAAAGGACATTTTAGGAAAACCAAACAGCAGTTTAACTCAGGATGCTGCAGGTGAATGAGATGAGTCCATCATTTTAGCAGCTTTACTCTTCTCTGTGTAGCGCAATTAAACCAAACATACTCTGCGACATGTGCACATTTTCTGTTGCCGCACGACTCTTTAATCTGGATTATAATGCCATGCATCCTCAGCGCGGGGAGAGCCGTGATTCGCTTCAGCGCGTCACACATCTGGACGAGGAGGTATATGCCTGCGTGCGCGTGACTGCGTAAGGGAAGGGAGAAAAGAAAGAGAGAGAGGGAGACTTGTCATTTCTTGGTCTCATACGCGCAGAAATGGAGCAGGAACTGAGGGCAGCCTGCACACACCGGCGGCTTTAAGGCGCATTTCAGCACGCACGCTCCAACTAAACAAGCTTTCCGGTGAGTTAACGTCGTTGCACATGCTTTATTTATCTCTCTTAAATGATATTTTAATCGAAAGAAATCCTGTGAGTGATGTTCTTTTACTTGTCATCACTTTTAACTGCCATGTCCTAGTGTAACACCAAGCTTCCTCTGGATGGTCCACACAGGAGCAAAAGCGCTGACCTCGATTTCAGCTGCATGGTGTAATGCCTACTGATATTTCATATAATGCAACATAACTGCTTTTTGAAATGGCACTGAATGCATTCAGTTCATTACACGGATTATTTGTGTTTTTAGATGATTAGTCTGTCATGAGAGCTGTTATAAACCAGTTTTAGATACACATTATAGGTGCAGAGTCTTAGATGATGGCTTTGCATAGGAGATTGTTTTTATTTATTTATTTATTCATATTTTTATTTATGTATGTTTTATTTATTTAGTTTAAATTAGCCTCAATCAAAAGTTTTTAATGTTTTTTTCCTTTTGGCAAACATTTAACCATTAAAAATCATTTCGCTCAATATGCTAAGTATTTATTTTGGGTCATATCTAATCAGAAGAGCTGCGACATCTCCCAGAAACATTAAGAGACTGCAAAAGATTTGAGTCATACCCATTTCGCCTTCTGCCCTTTGTCACTCATCTGTGTTTGATTTTAAGCGCATTGCCAGCAAAGGGACTCTGAGGGATTGTGAAGTTACTAATAACAATCAACACTGGGTCACAGAGATGAGCTAGCTTGGAAACACACCCCACCAAATGTTGGCTTAGCTCATAATCCGGCTATGTGATTTGTCAGATTTCACCCTAAAATCCCACATGAATGTTAAGCTGAGATTGTTACTGTCCCTTGGGTGGGTGGGGGCTGGCAGTACGTGCACACAGAGATACAGAGCCGTAGTCATAAACATGTTGGACTATTTTTCATAGTCAGACTCTAAAATTGATTTCACACTTTGCTGCAGTCTCATGTTAAACATGTTGCTTCTTTCCTCACTCAGCATCTACAGACAGAGCCATATGAAAATGTTATTAGCTTATAAAATTGTTCTGTGTGCTTGAGGTCCTACTGGGTGAAGTATGACGTGTTATTTAAAAAAAAAAAAAAAAAAAAACGGAAATAATTGATTGGCACTGCAAAAATAAGCCCAGAAAGGTGACTCACCCCCTGGATGTACCAGACATATTTTCCATGGCTTCTGAGATTGTCAAAGCTGAATGTCTATAACAACACAGTCAAGTCAAATACAGAGGATAAAGTCAGAGGAGTTCTTAACATTATTAAGATCTGATGCTATACTAAGAAGAAAAAGAAGTAATGCCAAAGGAACATTATTTTGATTAAAATATTTAGCCTGTTTCAATCAAATAAATCAAAAATAAGTCTGCAAGAGCCTCGTCGTGGCAAGCCTTGCATTTCTTATGACCGTTCTCAGGTGATGTCCACCATGCTGCAGTCATTATCTCTTCTCACACATGGACTCCTGTTACTGAAATGTTTCACATCGATGGCATGTCATGGAGATTTCCCATCCAAGTACCTTGTAAAGTCTCTGGAACGTCAACACTGTTAAGCTCCTGGAAGTGGAAGCTAATATTTTTCCATTTGCGCGCTACTTTTTGCTCAGGTCCCACTATTTGTATGCATTTATTACGTATTAGCACATGATTACAGATATATTATCAATACAATACAAGGAGCCTGTTCTGTTATAGTGAAGATGTAACACAGAGATTTCCACATCATGTGCTGCCTCTTGCTCGGTTTAGACAGCCAGTCCAACATGTCCTCCCTGACATTTCAAGCCAGGAGAGCTCATCTCCAGCAGAAAGCCTCCTACTGGGATGTGCGTGCGAGCGAGCAGAGAAAAAGACTGGATCAAATTTTCCAGACTCAGAAAGTCATCAGTGTTTGTTTGTGAAAATGTCTACGGCCCATTAAAAAAAGGACTATATGTGCAGTGAGAGGGGCCTTAAAGTGCGATACCACAGACGCCACGAGGGCTACAAACCTGATTATAACATCAGGTCATGCTTTCGATTGTAACAATTTCTTTCCTGCTAATTTTTATAGCAGCACTGTAAAGAAAAATGTTTAAAAAATTACAGAAATATACACTCTGGGGATGCGGATGTGTGCTGATGCGACACTTTGGGAATACATCAGCGTCCCCAGAGTGTCGTCATGGGAACGCTGGGACAACAACATGGAGCACACATTGTCCCAGACAGTAAAAAAGCATTTGCACCATGAACTACTTAACTAGTCAGCTACTTTGGAAGCTTTCCTGAGTTTTCTCCAGTCTCAGCCCAAATAATCGGAACTAACTCTTTGTAAATAATTGTTACTGTTGGGAGAACTATCGCTATGACAACCCGTCAGAAACGCTGACTCACTACAAAACTCAGGATTACTCCCCGAACCTCACCTGTACAATCTGGCGTTTAAATCCTGTAGTCTTTCTTCTCCTTTGCTTTCAAACATTTGCAGTTGTGTGGACATCTGGGGAGGGATTGGCAGGCACAGGATTGTGATAAACTTCCAGTGACAAATTATTGCAGACTTGAGTATAAAATGACTCAGCAATCAGAATATATTTTTATATTTCTAAATTAACTTACCAGTTTTTTTTTTGTTTACTTGTTTTTGTGACATAGTTGTGTTTATGCTCCTCTCGGTTGTGGTAATGCTAGTTACTTCATCAATACATCCTAATAATCATGGCAAGTTATAATTCATCATTACATGACCATTTACTATCAGAAGTGTCAGGATCTGATAATCTTTCAGCATATTTGATTAAATATTACTTTATTTTCACTGTTCCAAAGTTTATCAGAATGTAAAGCAGTTTACAATGACAGATTTATTGATCTAAACAGTGTGATCCAAGTTAGTAAAATGATCATGTCAGACCTCTGTCCCATTTCCAGGTGAGCAACTTAATGTGCTGATACACAAAGAACTTCAGCATGTTCTGTTGCCAAGATGAATCTGCATGCAGGCAAATTTCTGGTCGCATATACTTTTACTCTCTGCAGTTTTTGCAGAAAAAGCTTTATGGGATCAGAGTTTTGCATTTAGAGACACAAAATGTGCAGCAGAGAATTTGATTGAATGTTTAACCAGACTGGATCCATAATCTTCTGCCAGTGATCCTGTGGGAAATTATAAAAAATAAAAACATACATCTTATTAGGAGACTTGTAAAGTTAAACTTCAGTCATCTCTATCAAGCAGCTTGAATGCTTTCAACCCATGACGTTGGATCAGTCTACTTCTTTTGTCCCAAACCGTCATCTTCCTGATGAATATTGAACTACTCAACTAAAATATGTACCTTAAGCTCTTAATCTGATCATTTCACTATAGAAATATTTATTTCATTTCCTTTTGGATCGAAGTTATGAAAAAGCCAGCTTACAGCTGCAGTGATAGAGTTAAGAACATTTGGATTAGTGCAAACAAATACAGCATTGGTCCACATGCAGCTTTTCTAAGTGCACATGGTAATAACTCAGCACAGTTGTGTTGCAGCGTTACAATAAGCTCAAACAAAAACAAACATCACCTTAAAAGTAGTTCAGTCTAATGTGTGTGAGTGCATTTAACACCTTGCAGGCTGTGGTTCCTCTTTCAACCCTGTGAATATCTGAGTGGAAGCTGCTGTCCGTCTGCCTGTGTGGCCGTTAGGTTTATCCCCTCCACCCATTTTGGGTGAGAGCAGATTAGATTGAATCTGCCAGCTGCTGTGGAATTGGTTGAAATTGTGCCACACAGCGCTGTAATAGTTACGTAAATCTGACCGGCGAAGAAGTTCAGTTTAACATGTGTGTAGAGATAATGGAAAAGGATAAGGGTTCCAATTGGGCCTTGGTGCTGGTTTCCACCATGTTTTCAGTGATTAAAATGGCTTATTTTCTGTTATAAAGATGGAGCTAAAAGGACAGTTGTGGTCTGTGAGGGAATTTTACATGAAGTGTGTTGACCTTCAACACGACGAAAAACATCTTTGAACTCTTCTCACCATTCATCTCATAAGTATGGCTGTAAGCACCTTGAGAAGACATCACAGGGAACATTCTGGCAGTGTGTTTGTAGCTGACAGGAGGCACCACACTGTTTCATTGAAGAAATGACACACTTATGAAGAGAAAATCAACTCAATATCATTGTGTGTGTAATACATTATTTGTAAGCTTTGTAAACTAATTTGTAACTCTGAGTACTTGTATGCGTAATATGTAGTTTGCAAACCGTATAAACCATTCAAATGTCTGCTGGTATGTACACACAAATATCTAATAATAACTTTTACACATGCGTCCATTTTAAAAGATGTAAAAACATCAATAATTTACAAATCATTAAAAACGTGTGCGCGAATCACCTTGCACACAAAACCTCACCTACACATGAATCCATGTACAAATGCTTTGTAGGCATTTTTTGAGACTACTTTCACAGCGAGTATCACAGATTTTTACATAGATGGTGCATTTAATGCTGGTGAGAAAGCTGGGACATCTGGGTTTCAATGGGAGTCTAGTGCTTATCTGTGTAAACATAATAGCTCAGCATCCCTTGATTATAAAACATAACACATATAATAATGTAATTTTTTTTTATTAAAGAAAAAAACAGCTGTCTGGTTGATAATTGTGCATTTTTAAAAAATATGTGGACGTGTAAAAGTTATTTGTGCACATGTCAACATACATTTGGAAGCATTCCGTTACGCACAAAATGGTTTATATGGTTTACAAAGCATGCCTTAAACTTACAAGTACTGAAAGCTACACACACATTAGTTTCCACAGCTTGAAACTAATGTTAAACACACACATATTATTGAGTCGATTTTCTCTTCATGCACACTGATAATTACTTCAGTAAGCAAATCTAGTCATTTCTTAGATTAAAACATCCACTATTTTCAGATAATACTTGAAAATGACAAATTTGGACATTTATCTTTAAATAAAGCTCATTTGAGTTCATGACCTTGTTCTTTGCTCTTTAATTTAATATTAACATCGAGCCAACCCCAGAAAACATCAGATCTGAGGCTTAGCTGCCCTAGTTTGTGCAACATTTTGGGGAGAAAGTCTGTCTTGTCTATTTTTTGCAAGCCTCTAAATCTCTTTCATTATGTGGAGCAGCAGCTGTGGGAGAGGTGGTTGTTTGGCTGCGATACAGGCTACCAAGTTTTCAGATTAATGTAGCTTTTTATAATTCTTCAAAGCTAAACGGAGCGACAGTCACACATTAATGCACAGTTGGCACCAGTAAGCAGTTTCTGTGAAAATGGAGCACAAGTCGAGAAAAGGCTTAATAATGTAGCTGACTGTTCTTTATTTATTCTCTCTTAGTGACGCACCGGTGCCTTGGTGTGGAGATGTAAAGTCAAGAGATGGCAGAGAGTGGGAAAAATGGGGAAAGGGGACGTGAGGATGAAGAGGGTGGCAGAGCGAACCAGGAGTCTTGCAGACTCTCCCCAGTTGGTTCCAACCCTCTTGGGACAAAGAGAAATCTTGCCCGAGGGATTGTGATCCAGCTGACTGGGACAGAGGGGCAGTGGGACAGCTTGGATGAAAGTGAGCTCATTTTCTCCCTCGACCGGGATGAGGACTGCCCATCTATATCACTCTCTAAAGAGAGGCAGCTTTCCGCTGAAGATGACGAGGGGTTGAAGTCGCAGACTTTCCACGTCCCTCTCTCTCCTTCACTGGGGAACTGCTCCACTGTGGGACCCAGCTTCCTGTCCCCAGGCCCTTCCTCACCTACCCACCGGCCCCTGGCGAGCTTAGTGAAGTCACTCTCCACAGAACTTGAGCTGAAAGAGGGTTCCACTCTGAGACCTAAGCCTTTTCTCAACCTGGTGAAGTCGATCTCCACAGAGCTCTCCCGCTCAGAACCTGAGGTGTCTCAGTCTAAATCAGACTCTCGGCTCAATCTCCACCTGTGGCAGCAGCTGACCCAAACAAAAACCCGCAGCAGCGGCGACTCACGTACCGCTCCCCCTTCGCCAAGTTCCCTCTCTCCAACTGGGGAAGGTCCGAAGGCAGGCTTCTTCAAAATGGAGCTGGAGGACACTAAGAGGAAGCTGTCCGAGGCGATGCACGAACCGCTGAGCACCATGTTCAGTAAAATCAGGAGAGAGGAGAGTGGAGGCAGCCCCAAACACCAGTGCAAGGCCCAGATGGTTCACCAGGGCAGCTGCAGAAGTTTGGGGCGGGAAGGGAGCACAGACACCATTCTTTCTGAGTCTCCTGTGAGAAATACAAGAAAACCAGACGCTGATGTTTTGCCTGTGTTTGAGTGGCCTTCAGTAAGACACCTGGCCAGAATCCAGCATGGCCCCTGTCCTTTACATCACCACAGACACCATCACAGAGATGAGGAGCTGGAAATATGCGCAGACGGTGACATGATGCAAGTGTTCGCCATTGAGACTCAAAGGCAGGCAAGGAGTTCACCTCCTCGTGCTCTGCCAACACCGCCGTTAAGGAGATCTCCTGTCCCCCAACCCCCACACCCTTTGCCACAGATGAGTTTATTTTGTGTGGCAGTCATATCCTACGGCTACTTCATCCTACCTCTTAGTCCATACTTCTCCGGACTGGCTCTGGGATTAGCGCTGGGCTTTTTACTGGGACTGTTTCTCATCCGAATGGGCTCCTCAAGGTTAAACTACTCGGCGCCCAGTCACAAACCAACACAGACGCCGTTTGCAGAAGGGATTCTAACAGGTGGCTTCGTCAGCACAGAGCCTGACAACATCAAGGTAAGCGAGGGAGTTATTAAGCAGGAAAATGACAAATTATTTTCAGCCATTTCAGTTCCTCTACATTGCTTTTGCTTGTTCAACCCAGACTCGAGCAGAACTAAGTTTTAATATAAGCTAATCACAAGGGAACTCATAACTCGAGGAAATAACTTATCCAATAAAATTTAATGAAAAAGTCTCCAACCTTTTAACTTGTACTAAATATAAATTACGACTTTATGTGTGTGTATGAGGAATATCGTGGAATACTTTGCTGGAGAGTTAGTGTGTGAAATGCCAACAGAATTAGTACATATATTTATAGTGCAATGTAGTGTATCCCTAAATGTTAGGGAATAGTCTGGCCAAATCAACCAACCTATGAATCATCTAAACATTAAAAATGACCCCCAACTGTGTTATATGTGTTATAACACATAACAGACAAGTTAGTAAAGAACCAGTTTTTTCAACTTTATCTTTATACATTTTATTAGCAACGATAGTTACATTTTTATGACCTTATTTTTGTGCCAATAAATTGATTCCCAAAGAACATTTACTTAAAAAAAATAAAGTTATGCGTATTTGTACGAGATGAACAATATCTGATATAATGTCCTTAACAAAGGGGAAAAGACCTGACCCAGAACCTGAGCGATACAGCTGGACCTTGAGTCAATGTATTCACAGAAGCCTCATCAGAAATAATCTTCATAATGAGTGTATTTCAAAAAGGAAAACAAGTAGAGAAGGTTGATACGATACCAGAACTGTACTGATGATCAGTGGCAGCAGGTCTAATGATAAACTCTCCTCAGGGATCGCTTTAGAAACTTGGTTGACTGTTTTCTCCATAGATTAAAGCCCCTTAGAAAGCCACGCAACTGTATATGAGCTGCCAAGAATGCAATTAAAATCATCAATAATGGCTGTGGTACAGTAATTACTGCTCTCCTTCTGTCTGAGCTCGACACAGAGCTGCTGCTGGGAGCAGCCACCAGCCAAACACTGTCAGTACGAGAGGCAATTAGCAGGAAA
The DNA here is from genome assembly GCA_037177515.1 of Pseudomugil tenellus. Classification (NCBI taxonomy): domain Eukaryota; kingdom Metazoa; phylum Chordata; class Actinopteri; order Atheriniformes; family Pseudomugilidae; genus Pseudomugil; species Pseudomugil tenellus. The sequence continues at coordinate 15,846,799 of JBAMHX010000024.1, read as the reverse complement.
TACAAGCAGGAATGGGCTGTAATTTGTCAGTGAGTTGGGCAGGTTGGGGATTGAAAGAAGTGAGGGGGGAAAACCTTGTTGTCTTAGTAATGAGATAACTCCCTTGTCTAATCATTAGCAGTTTTCTTTCAGTCTTATGGTTGTTGGGAGATGACAGAGACTTTCCAAAAAGGAAAGTGTATCCTTCAGAATGAACAGAGTTCTATCTTTGTACTTTGTTTGTTAATTTACCAATTAAATGTAAACGTCCATGATCCTAGATCATCTGATTTCTTTTCATGCACATTGTTCAGTATTAAAATCTTCATATGTAACTAGGGATGCACAATATATCATTGTTATTATCGATACAGCTATCTGCATTTTTTTTTCAAATATCGGTAAACTGGGCCGATATTATCAAACGATATTTATTTAGGGCTAATTTTTTGTGTTTGTTTGGGCGTGTGAAAATGATAGTGATGCAGCGCAGCATTGTGAGGTGTTTCAATACATATAACTTCATATTTAAACACAGAAACCTTTGGAGATAAGTCGTACATCTGTTACTGAATTTTTAAGGGATGCACTTTATTTGGATGACCATATTTTTGTGCTCCGTCATGAAGGAAATAAACATTTGAAGAACCAAATGTTACAGATACGCCAGAGTAAAGTAAACATAAAAATGTCGGTAACTTATCAGTTATCGGCCATGACAAGCAGAAAAATATTGATTATCGGTATCGGTTGCAATTTTTAACCACGTCTGTAATCCTATACCTAGGCAACTTCAAGACCTGCCTAAACTAAATTTATTGCAATCCTGAAGTACAACATACAGAAAAAAAACCCTGCTGTGTTCACCCTTTTTTAGTTACGATTGCAAATATGTACACAATCCATATGAAGTGTTTTGTTATTCATTGGAGCTGATTTAGATAAACGCTTTCTTGCTGCCTTTTCAGGGCTGGATGAATGAGATCTATGATTATGATCCAGAAACCTGCCACCCGGCTCTGACTCACTCCGTCTTTGCAACCCTGGAAGGCTCATGTCTCCGTCTGGACTACCCACGCACTAACATCAGCCGCAGGGCAACGTATGACGAGCGACTCCACGAAACCACCTTCATCAAGTCGCGCTGCTTTCAGCTCGCAAAGAGTAAAGTACGTCTCCCTCGGGTGCTGTGTCTGAGGCCGCTTTGATATGTGACTCAGAGTGAGGATAAAGGAGATGAAAAGTCATTCGTTTTTTATTAATCTATCATTAGTGGGTCCAAATCACTTAATGAGACATTTCACTTTTTACTCAACACCATAAATGTCAGCTTCATTATTGCACAAATTCAATTAATTGTTAAAAAATGTGGAGAACGTGGCAGTGGAATCTCTAAGGTAGAGGAAAAAAAAGATTTAGAAATCAGTGAGGTGGAACATTGATTATTGCTTTCAGTGTCAAATTAATGAATTCGCAAATAAATGAAGGATTTTGAATAATTTATGTTTGGGTTGTGACATTTACGGTGACATTTCAGCACTCCCTCAAAGCATAAGCAGTAGCTTACGAAACAACAAAGGAAAAAAAACATTATGGAAGTAAATGCTGTAAATTAATTTTAAGTACTAATTTATTAACTTGCAAATATAATGGTTTTAGCTTTTTTTTTATTTATTTTATTTACATCTAAACTCTGCCACTGTTACCCAAAGGTTTTCCTGCTGCCATCTGTGTTGGCACGGAAGAGGGTGTGGAACCCAAAATATCCCATCTGCATTCAACTAGCAAGCGAGCCAAAATCTCAGGAAGGTAATAGAGGAGGGTCCATGGAGAACCTGGAAGAGGAACCAGAAGCCGAACTGGCAGAACACCTAAAACAAAGCTCTTTTAAACACACTCTAGACTGTCCCACCACATTGTACCTCTTTGGTCGCACGGGAAGAGAGAAAGAAGAGTGGTTTCGTCATCTCCTGATTGCATCCACGGATGCAGAGAGAGAAAAGGAATGGAACAGACAGATGCCTTGCAGATGTGTGGCCCGATCGGGTATGAAAAACGTTAATAATGCATTAGGAAAGAAGAGAGGAGGCCTCTAGATAAGGCATCCATACAAATACTACATGTGTGTGGATTATGGATTACATGCTCCAGTTCTTTGCATTCTAAAGCCAATCCCTATCAGGGAAATGCACAATCTGATGGATCAAAAGCATTTAAAAAGTCAGGCACAAGCCGTGTTTTGGGAACATTACTGAGCTGGCAGAACAAACTCTCATCCTAAAATAACTTTTTTATCTGTCATGTGTTAAATTTAGTATCTCTTGGGACTTTAGTTCATTTTATTGTTCTGCTTTTGCTCCTTCACATTTCTGAAAAAAGGCGAAAGATTCATCAGATTCTTTTATTTAAAGAAATGTCAACTTCCAACAGTGATACTTCGCAGACCTGGAAGCAGTCAAAGCATAAAAATATGTTTATATGTGGAAAAAGGGGAAATGCCAAGCCTGATGGTTCCCATGAGATTCTCAAAGATCTGTGATCGCTGTTTGCAGCTAAAGGTTGCTAGTGTTCATAAGCTTTCCACAATGGAAAAGAAAATAACAGAAAAAGAATGATTGAAATTATTTGTGAAATTATGTGAATGAGATTATGAAAAATGCAACATTTTTTTCAATCTCAATATCATCCCGAAAGGTTGATTTAGAATAAATTGCTAAATCAGGCCAAGCTAGCAGTGCTTTCACATTGCCTACTGGTTACTCTATTGTGTGTGGTAGCAGGACTGGAAACTGATTTTAATATAATTTGTTAGTGGTTTTCCAATGTGTAAACAAAGCTTGTGTGTCATATTAGCTGTTCAGTAGCTTTAACTACTACAAAAGGTTAACGTGGTTAGCCAGCTTTGAATGTCTGTTACAGTTATTAGCTTTTGCACCGCTGGAAATCCAGTTACAACACTTAATGAGGATTTTATATAAAAATACTTAAGAGTTATAACTAGATTTTTTTTATTTTCAGTACTTTACATTCTCAACACAGAATAACAAAGTTTTTTAAATGTGCTTGTTACAAGAAAATCTTTTTGTCGTTGTTTTTGTCTTGTGTTAGATTTATGATGAATACATTTACAAATCTATGTATTATCATCCACAAAATGTGACCCAGATTTATGTAAAGTAAGTAATGTTCTTTGGTTGCTCATGTTTTTAGCCCACACGTTTGGAGAGGTCCCACATTTCAGGCCAACTCAGGCTCAACTACAGGAACAATTAAGTATGTACCTTGCACACTTGTGTATTGACAAAATCCAAACCACAGACATGAAGTCAGACACATATTTGGTAAAATGCTTAAAATCACCTTGGTAGTAGCTTTTCTTTAATACAACCGGTTTTTGCCTTTTGGACATGCAGGCTTTACCCAAAGCTAAGCTAACTAGCGGCATGCAGCCTTTGCCAAAAGCTAAGCTAACTAGCGGCATGAACAGAACAGCAACATCATAACTGAATGAAATGTGTTGTGTTTCACTTAATTCCCGTTGAGTAAAATAGGGCAGATGTGTTCCAGATAAATGTGTTCTGTCTTCCTCCAGGAGATCCAGCACAGAGTATTAATGCCTCAAACAGCAGAGGTCCTAGCAGGGTGGGAAGCAGTGATGAGGACACCCCCTCCACACCTCCAGCCCATTCCACCACTACAGCTCCCTCCAATAGCACCAGGAGACTTTCTGCGCTTAGCTATCCCGCTTATATGGCTCGACTCCTGGCTGCAGAGGAGTTGAGCCCCCTCTCCAGTCCTGCCGGCAGCAGCACAGAAGCAAGCCCCACCATCAAAGTCAACGTAAGTCATATTTGCAACGGAAATTAAATGAAGCTGCCTGGAAATTCCAGAGCTGGGCATTGTTTTGAATAAAATCTGATCATGATTGATGTTTATAGCTACAAGACAGCATACTCTAGATATGTTTAGATATGTATCAGTTCATTGCTCTAAACCTGTGCTCTTCTTCTCCTTACCATATTGTTCAGTGTACCTGTGACCTTGCCGAGTACCTTGGAAATAGCCAAACTGCATGGGCTAATGCTCTGATTGGTCGAATCTTCTGGGATTTCTTGCGAGAGAAGGTCTGGGCTGACGCCGTGTCCCACAAGATCCAGAAGAAGCTCAGCAAAATCAGAGTGAGAACAGATGTCAGCTGTCACAGAGAGGACAACCATAAACACGTTCAATCTAAAACGTTATTCTTAATTGTTTTCTACAGCTGCCTTATTTCATGAATGAACTGACACTGACTGGGTTGGATATGGGCTGTGCTATGCCGCTAATCACCGCTACTTCCAGACCAGAGGTTAACCACAGAGGTGAGCACAGACCGGCAAATCAATCTGCAAACACATGTAGCAGGAAGGGATGACCCGTTGCTAATGTTATTGCAGCTGAGCGCTGTTCAGCATCAGATCAGATCCTCTTATCCTATCGTAATCTCCCAGAACAGGGCAGCTATTAGGGAACTGCCTCTGACATTTTAGTGCTTATTTGTTGCATCCTGTCAAATCAGGCAATGATGATGAATACAGGGAATTTAGGGGATAAGTGTAGGTGTGTGACTTTATGATTTTTTTCTTTCACTTTGCTGCAGCACAACCCCACATCAACAGATAATCCCGTTTGTCAGCTTTTTCCTCCTTTTTCTGCACAGTTCACGCGTCTGCTCCGAAAGAGGACTTATAATCCACCGTAATTTATTATGAATTTAATGTCAAGGCCTGATCTTCTTGGTGAAAGCGGTTTAATCTGCCCACTAAGCAGTGCGGGTCCAGATTAGGCTGCATGCAGGAGCTTTGTCTTCATTTCAGTAGACTGGCATTGACCTGTTTGATGCCCCCTACAGGCCTGTGGGTGGAACTGCAGATGGTCTACACTGGTAACCTGCAGATGACCCTGCAGACAAAGTTCAACTTGTCCAAGCTGGGCAAAGAGGGAGGTCAGGATACGGCACAGTGTTTGAATACAACTGGTAGCCCGCGGTCAGTGACTTACACAAACACACTCTACATACACATATACTAAGATGTCCACTTTGATGCTGTTTGTTCATGAGCAGACTTCAGAAACACCGTTTCAGCTTCAACTTGTAACAAATAGTAACTAAATTATTTTTCTGGTGACATATTAACTGTTCATGTTGTTTTATTCTTTGCTTATTTATATGTGTATGATGTTTTTGAGTGTGTTGTGAAGGAACCTGATAAACTTATAAGGAAATTCATACAAAAAAGAATGCTTTCAAAACAAAAGATCCTTCAGTTTTACCAGGCATTAAAAACACGAAAAATTTAGGTAAACAGGGGTTGTCAATTACTTTCTTCTGTGAGTACTTCTGAGAGACATTAAGTGTCAGCTGTAAGTAAATAAGCTGTAGGATATTTTAAAAACAAGAATTAAAGATGCACCAGTGATTAAACTACATAAATGACTTTGAAAATGATAACTAGGCTGATGATACATAGTGAACATGTTGTTTCTGCCAGATAAACAATAAAATATGCATTTTTGCTAAATACAAAACAGGATTTCAGCTTTTCATTTACAGTATTGTTGAGCATGTATTTATTCATGTAATGAAAAGTCATAATTAAAATCAAGATTTGTTTTTTATTCTGTAAAGCAAAAATCAAATGCAAATGGATTCGTTTTAGGTCACAATCAATACAACACACCAGGACACATCAGAGGAATAACACAGCCATCAATTGATGCCGTCATATTTACTGATTGGTTGCAGGCAAAAATCTGAACATGAGCAGACACAGTACCACAATCACAAGACAAAACATAGTAACTCACACAAGTCAGTACCTGTAATCCATCTGTCCATTATCTGTAGCGCTTATTTTCGTGTTTCTCAGGACCCCCTGCCCTGCCAGAAGCAATCCTTCCTAAAAACACCTCATTTAAATAGCTGGCTTGTTAACAAGCCTGAAAGAATGTCACGAAGACTCATGAATCTGAGTCAGGTGTGTTGGAGTAGGAACACGCTTAAGACATGCAGGCTAGAGTTTAGAAACACGCTTTTTCCAAGGGTCACCGTGCAGCCCTACCTGTAATCCATCACAATATGTTTAACCCTTTCAACACTACCTTTTTTAAGCCTCTGCTTGAAAATTACATACCCATAATAAGTGAGTATTTGAATACTTTCAAAGTCAGAGTAAAGGACATCTCTAATGTGATTAGTTATGATACTTAAATATCATCGTGGAAATAAATGAAAATTGCATTAACACAAAAAAAAGGTTTCAGGTTTGTCGAAAAAGATAAATAGAACACAAACATTTTAAGCATGACTATAAATATCCATCAAGAAAGTAGTTGTAGATCTAACGCTTTATTAAATCATAATGTAATATGTTCACATTAAAATGATGATTTGTCTTTCAAAATGTTCCTTAGGAGTGAAGATGTGTGTAACTGATTGTTTGTCTCTGTTTTGGCCCTGTGATGTACGGCGGGGTATCGATTCCAATTTCATGAATCCATTCAGTTCCGATTCTCAAGATTTAGAATGGATTTTCACGATTCAATCTGTTCTGATCAGATGTGGATTTTGTCAGTGTTGTTAAAATATTTGGGTTTTTTTTTTGTTAAATTATCTGTATATATAGTTATGAAACATATTATTACTAGTATTAAATTAACATTCAACAAAAATACAATAATCCTAAATGTGCGCGCAAACATAAATGAACTAAAGCATTACAACTAAATGAATATAATGAAAACAACTAAACATGGTGGTGCACGTTGTTTTACCGCCTTAGTTCTGTGGCTATGGAGATAGCCATTACATTCACCAAGGGAAATGTATTAAATAAATCGATCTTTGGACTTATGGATTGATTTTTAGGAATTGATATGAGAATCGATTCAGAATCTATTAATGGATCTTTTCAACACAGCCCTACTGTGATGGACCAGTGGCCTGTCCAGGGTGTACCCTGCCTCTTGCCCAGTGATTGCTGGGATAGGATTCCCCTTCCCACCAACATGAACTGGAATAAGCAGTATGGAAAATGGATGAATGAAAGATCACAAAAGTGAAGCAGATGTATCAGAGGAGAGGCTTGCAATTGAGGTTGCCAAAATGGACATTTCGGCACATTGTGGCACCTCTGCTCTCACGCTTTAACAGGTTAAACAGATCTCCCGTCTAAACTAAATAAACATCACAGCAGGCACTACTTGTGAAGATCAAACAACAACTCTTTAGCTGTAAAAAGGATCACTATTGTCCTCATCTGTGGGCTACACAATCTACATCCTCCATGGGAGAAACACGATCGCAGTGGGTGTTGGCGGCGTCCACCTTTCATGCACAATCACTGATGCGTTGTCATATTGCTAAGTCTGAATGATGTAAGTGATTTCTGGAACGACCGCAAAAAGGGGATTTTCATCCTCATCCGAAATGCAGTTCACTCACACCGACACACCTCTCTCCCCTCAATCCTTCCAGCCTCTAATCTACACACATTACTTTGATTAGCGTAGACCCGCCTGTCATAAATCCACAAAAGTTGGGATTAAAATCCACGCAAAGCTTCACATTAGCCGTCTCTGTGCTGCACCTAAAGTTGTGCATTATTACAAACACAGCTACAGGCGCGTGATGTGTTCAGTCACCCCTGCATTTGCTTTTATGTAAGTGCCCCAATTTCCATGGAGGTAAAAGAAACGATGCTTCTGTCAACAACTGTATCATGTCTCCAGTCTTGGTCTCCTTCCCCTGAACATGTATGTGTGTGTTCACCCACCCCCCAGGTCCAGGCCTATCCTCAGTGTGTTGGCAGACAGTGACGAGGAATCCTCAAGTGCAGGTTCATCTGATGAGGAGGAGCTGCTTCTGTCTGAGGCTCAGGGTCTGGTTGGAGAGAAGGGCTCCACCATACCCACCGAAGGGTAACTGCTTAGCATTTTAAGCTATCTATGAATGAGCATGATGATTTGCTTTTAGCTTTATGATTTATATTAAACAGGGTCCTAGCTGCTCCACTGAGTGTTATTTCTTTCCTTCTGTCATGTGAATGTTCATTTTCCAGTAGCTGAAAATAAACTGTGCTGACATCACACTCCAGATGGTTCTTCTTGCATTCATTTACATGCCAGACCCACATCGCTCCTTAAATTTGTGACTTTGGGTTCTGAACACTGAATCTGCTGCCAAATACAGGCTCATGTTAACGCTCTGCTCTAATCCTCTCTTACAGCACGGGGGGAGGAAAGACTGGAAGAAAGATTTTAAGATTTGTGGACAAAATCGCTAAATCCAAGTACTTTCAGAAGGCAACGGAGAATGAGTTCATCAAGAAAAAGTTTGAGGAGATGTCCAACACCCCCCTGCTGCTCACGGTGGAGGTGCGAGAGCTGTCGGGAAATCTGGTTATCAACATCCCAGCGCCCCCTACTGACAGAATATGGTATGAACTGACATACTGACCCAGAATAGCTACAGGAGGAAAAAATAGAGCAAGGCAGGGCTAGTCGTAGCATGCTGAATTACATGATAAACCTCCAAAACACACACAGAAAATAAGAATTTCTTAAAATATAAACTGAATTAAAGACATGCTTTGGTTTTTTAGGATGATCACTCATTAAAAGGTAAAAATTAAAGGAGATTCAGCTGTTGTGATGAATGCTCATCACTTTAATGTCTAGGATAAAAGCTGTGTGTGCATATGAATGAGACTGAAAGAAGTTAGATAAAAGATGTCGACTCACTTTGGTGCATCCTGCTAGATCCAGGTCGGACCACTTTTCTTTCAGAACTGCTGTAATTTTTAATGGTATAGATTTAATGAGGCGTTGGAAATTTTGACATGCTAGCGTCACACAGTTGCTGCAAGAAGTTTAATGTAGAAACCTTTTCTACAGGAATTATTACCCGTATCACCTCATCTGTTCTTACATCATCCTGTTCATAGCTGACATGCAAATGCAGTCATACTTACTTCTCTGCATATTAAATCCAAACTGGCCTTTATATCCATACCACGGTCAGCTAGAAGCACATGACCTGGAAAAGCTTCTCCAGAAGTTAAACCTGATGCATTTATTTAACATATTCACTGTCCTGCACCAAGATGTACTAAAAGATGGCTGATTTCCTTTTCATGCGCTGGACATCTGCAGCTGAATACACAACTCTGGAAGAAAATAATAAGATGGAATACTGTTCCGAAATGCAAAATAAGATTAAGATACAAAAGACAAGAGATGCCGGTGAAATAGAGTTTGACAATAATTCACTATCATTAAATCAATAACGGTCATCTGACTTTTGAGCACATCAATATACATTATAGTTTATGACTACAGCATTTTACTGACTGCAGCCAATTCCAGCTAAACAGATGTAATGACGCACACCACCGTCGGCATCCTGACCAATCCCAGAAGCAGTCTCCATCTAGCACGTTGTCCTGCGGTCTTTTATGTTTACATCAGGTTAAATGCATTGTTTTGGAATAGTTTGATTAATGGTTATATCGGAATTATATTGCAGCTACCGAAATAAAAAATATATTTTGATACAAGTTTTAGCCATTTCGTCCAGCCCTATTCTCTTAGACGGACATCTGGGACATTTTGACGTAATTACATAGTAACGTAGCTCACCATCTTAGCGTGGTGGAAACAGAGCAACACTACAGAGGCGACATGGTAAAATCATGTTTGTGGTCGGCTGCACATCTAATTTTTTTTTTAAAAAAAACAAGCTTTTGAAGACCAAGTTCGATCGAATACCGTTAAGTGGAGTCAGGAGAGATAAGCGGCTGACCGCCGTCAACAGATGCCAAATACGATCGGACGTAATGGAGATGGTTAAAAAGTTTGGCAATCAAAGTCCAACTATACCTACGTCTGTGGCCTTTATTTTACATCCTGTAAGTGCACATTGTGTGATATTCTAAATATAATAATATATGAACTTAATAACATTAGGGCTGCAAAGAACCCAAGACCTCTTAATTATAACGAGTCAGACCGGCCGTATTTAGGCTAACTGT
>JBAMHX010000024.1:15801352-15818562 GCA_037177515.1 Pseudomugil tenellus | reverse complement strand
GACCTTTCTCTATTTGTTCATTTATAATTTTTTAAGCTACAAATTTAGCATATTTAAGGTTAAAATGTAAATAAATGTCATACCTCCCAGGGGTCCAGCTTCATCCTCTTCCTCTCCATCCAGTAACTCCAGATAAGGAGCAGGAAACCAAGCCAAACGCTTATCCTCATTCTCCACCAGCCACCATCCTGCAGAGGGACAAACAGGACTTAGCTTGGAGGTTGCTTAGAGCTCTGAATAAATTTCCGTGTAACTGCAAAAGAAGAAGCTCAGAAAGCTTGAGCACTGACCTGCCGGGTCTTTGATCAGAACATCCAGCTTCTCGTCCACAGCAACCTTAAATGGTCGGTTCTTGGTGTCTTTTGTCTCGTAAGCTGCCACGCAGCGGTAAGTCTGGGTGACAAAAGGGTGGGTGACATTGCCTGTGTGGTGGTGGGCACTGCCACCCCCTCCTTTGCCGTCTGGCAGATCATCAGACATCAGCATCATGACGCTGTGTGTAAGAGATAAATTAGACATCTGACAACCAAGTGTTCTGACGTACGACTCTGCTGAGTTGAGGACCTACGTGTTTTTGGTGAAGTCTGGCTGCAGGTCATGCTCCTTGGGCGTGAAGAACCGCGTAACCTCTGGGCTCTGGGTCACAGTTTGGTCGCATTTGAGCAGTTTGTCGCAGTAGCTCTCCAGAAACTTCATCTGCCTGACAGATTTCTTAGATCCTGTCTGCTGGAGGTTGTTTCTCCTGGCTTTTCCTGAAAAGGGGACGGGAAATGTTATAATACAGCTTCTGCCGAGAAGGAAAGGAATTGGAGAGTTTTGGAAAAGCGTCGAGAGGACTTTTCTAAATGTAGAAAACAACTCATGTGAAAAAGAAACAAATTGGTTTGGAGATATTAAATATGTTGCACTGTGAACTATGGAATTACTTTTAATTAATCTGATAGCCTTTAATCTACTTAATCCACAAACTTACCATTAAATTTGGGGATCACTCTGTCGTTTTTCCGGAAAGGTTTCAAATTAGGGAACTTCTTTTTCAGCAGGCTCTGTTTAGAAATAAGACAGATAGATAATGACCTTTTATATCAAAGCTAAGAATCTATCAGATAGTGTTTTTACAAATAGATCTGCTAATAAGATTAAATAGATTTGAACCTACATGAAATTTCCTAAAATCCTGGAAGGATCTGTAGATGATCACTTCAGTCGCATCCGACCATAACACAGATACCATGAACATCTGGAAGATTATAAAACAGTAAATAAAACGTACTGGGGGTCCTTTTAACATAGTATAATATGATATAAAAGGCAGAATGTGTATAAACTCACTTTGAGTTTTGGCTTGTCCCTGCGGACGCGTCCAACAACGCGGGCACTGATAACGCAGCGCTGCTCTCCGGTCATGGTGCGCTTCTTTGGGCTTCAGAACGCGAGATGAGTCGCTTCTTATCGTTGTGCCGCTTTTTCAGCTCTGCCTGCTGAGAAGAGGCATCTCCAGTTTATATAGGCCATGCTTGCATGATGAAGAGGCGGAGCAGGGCGTGTCCGCGCGCAGTAAAAAGGATGCAAACATCCCCGAGCTCGCGGTGAATCCCAGCTGACCCACGTCACTGGTATTATGGGAAAGAATCCATCCAGGCGTGTTCGCAGAAAGAAAAGCGTGTGTACTGAACAGCCCACGTAAAATAAGTAATCTACTGTGAATTCATTTTTTATTAATAGTTGTGTGAAAAAAATCCTCGTTATTTGATAAGTTGTGAATCATTAAATCTATTTTGTTTTGATTCCATCGTCATATTATCTCTTATATGATCATTTCATTTAGTTAAATTTTATTTAATTTAATTGCTTTGCAGATGTTATCTTTTATTGATGACTGAATTAATTTTATTTAGTAAATTTATAGCTTTTTGGACACATTTTAAATTGTTTTCATTTTATTCTGTTTTGGATGAAAGTTTACTGTACATTCAAAATTATGGTCTGTTAATTTAATTGAATTTATTCTCAATAGTTTAATTTCAGAATGATAACAGAAAACACACACAAATCTCTTCCTCCAGAGCAGGAATTTATTACAAAGGTTTATTATACTATCGGCTGCTCCACTGCTGTTTTCCTCATTTCTTCCTGGCATCTATTGCATCCTCAACTACCATAATTACATTTTTTCTTTTGCACGTGCCATAACCTCACATTTGTCATCTGATTGCAATATCACTTATCAGAAAGTAGAGAGCTTTCTGTCTCTGTGTTATTGTCTGTCTGCTGAGAATGGCTGAGCAGCTTCGGGTGTGTGTATATGTGTGTGTGTGTTTTGTGGAACAGGTGTTTCTTCAAAGTAAGGATTGCATGAAAGGGCCAGAGTCTCACGGGGTTATCCCAGCTGCTTATCAGATGAATGGGAGTGTGGAGTCCCTGTATGAAGTCACGCCAGCATGTTATCACACAAACTCGCACAGCTACACAAAACACGTGCCGTGCCGTAAAAGGTCAGGACTGTCCGGCTTTGTGTTGACCCGAAAGGATGTCAACACCTGAGTGTAAAGCGGGATGAGACATGGGCCAGCCATGAGTACCGTGACTCTGTATTTTTGGACATCATAGCAACCAGAATGATCGTTTGGCTGCTGTGTTGTGCCAAACAATTTTAAGTATTATTGTCTATTATTCTTCATTTGTGTTTTAAATTTTTAAATTATGGTTGAATTGACATAATAATGCTGGACCTGACAAGAGGCTTGGGGAAGAAGGGAAGGAGAGAGTGGGAATGGGAGAGAAAAAGAAAGCAAAGCAAAATAAAGAAGAAAACAATGGGGAAGAACAGGAACCGCACAGTTTGTTCAAAGTGGTCCGGTTCTCCCGGAGCCCCCTCCACAGGAGTCCCTGCGGGACACACTGAATCCACAAAACACACCAGTTGGGAACTCCCTTGCCCCCTCCAAGACCCTGAAGAGGGTGTAGAGCTGGTCCACTGTTCCAGGGTCAGGACCTCAATCTGAGGTCCGACTATCCACTGGACCCTCCTCTCCAGGACCCCTAAATGGACTTTTCCAGGGATGCTGAGGAGTGTGATCCCCCTGTAGTTGGAGCGCACCCTCTGATCCCCCATTTTGAAAAGGGGGACCGCCACCCCAGTCTGCCAGTCCGGGGGCACTGTTCCTGATGTCCATGCGAAGCCGTAGAGGCGTGTTAGACAGTACAACTCCACAGCATCCAAGCCTTAAGAAACTCTGGGGGATCTCATCCTGACCTCCCACCCCCTCCCCCCCACCACCCCCCGAAGGCCTTGCCACCGAGGAGGTTTTTAACCACCTCAGCCCCGGAGATTGAAAAGCCCACTGTACAGTTGCCCAGATATGCTTCCTCGTCGGAAGGAATGTTGATAGCATTGAGGAGATCTTCGAAGTATTCCCCCCACCCAGATCAGAGGCAGCCCAGGGAACCCTGGAGACCATGCACCACCTCAGGGTAACCACCCGGTCCACCACAGGGGTTGAGAATGAGCTCTATTAGTTAAATATTAATCGTGTAAAAGCATTCACGCATGACAGGAATGACATTGTTTCCTCACAGCTGGATCAAACCAGATGTTTTTGTATTTTTCTAAAATCTTTTATACTTAAATTAAAAGAGAAAGAAGCAATGTGAGCTCATGTTTTTGTAGAAAAGGTGAGGGGCGTGTACATGCACTTTGTGTGTCTGTCAGTGTGTATGTGTGTGTGTTTGTTTGACTGTGTGTGAAAAACGTGCACTTTAAACTGCTTCTAAATACTGTGTGGAGGCTTTTTATACATTTGTTTTAAAATGCATAAAGAGTTTTTATTATATAAAGCATGTTGTCTTGCTTGTGCATGTAAAATTCTTTATAGATATAAAAAACTTAATTTTATTGAAATTTAGTATTGGTGGTCATATTATAAGATTTTATAGGTGAGAGAAGCTGTTTTTTTTATATTTGGGTGCCTTGTCGAGTTAACAACATAGCAGCTGTGACAGGCTTCGGGGGATCACTGGCATCGAGGACACACGGTGGCCATTTTCCAGGAAAATATTTATGAGAACTAGGTAATAATAATTCAGCTTTACCAGCTTTTCCTTTAGCAGAGGAATACAACTCTGGAGTAGCTCTAATGAGGATATAAAAAAATGTCAATCAGCCAGAAAATCAAAACAAAAGATAAAAGAAGAGATCATTAAAGGGTATAGCTGATATCAATGGCTGTAAAATTATTTGTTGAATGTCATTAGAGTTGTAATTCCTGATTTATTGTTTGTTGCACGATTGTGTATTGCAAAAAAAAGAATGTAAAATGACTTTTCTTGGAAGCTGTGTAATTAATCTTGTTGTAAAAAGGGTTTTGACCCAGATAAGTCATCAACGTCTTTCAAAGCCATTTTTCGAGCATCGAAAGTTTGCTTTGTTTTTTGTTTAAACATGTTAATCCTGTTTTATTTTTTAGTTCAAAATAAATAAAAATAAAAAAATTAAAAAAAAAACTTGGCATATTACCATAATTTCATAACTGACGGCACCACCTCAACAAAGCTTATCCATCACACCGCATTGTTATGGACTGACCACACAATAACCATGTTGTTTCAGTCATTCTGAAACTGACAATAGAAATGTCAGATCAACTGCACAGGTGTTTTGATTTACTGGTTTTCTTTTTCCTCTACACTAACAGGAACACGTCTGTTCCTGTGAATTTTGCAAAAAAAGAAGCCTTTATACTCTACAGAACCTGCAGATTCTCAATTATAAAAAACAGAAACAGCCTTTTTTTAATCTCTAAATTATTCTTCAAGAACCAAATCAAGGAAGCAAAATTGCCTTCGCAGTCACTGTTCTGGTAAGAAGGAAAGAAATCATCTCTTTTACCCGTTTAATCATAAACAGGGGTTACTGAGTTTTTATGACATCACTTGAACTTTCAGAAGAAAACTCATACATTTACAGCTAGTAGCCAAACAAAACAAATATGTCTTTACGTGTGCAAAGGACCAGCTTGAAAAGCTGTGATGCATCATCCGGCCATAATGTCCATGTGGAATGACAAATAGCAGTTAGATGAGTGTGTGTGTGTAACATCCACAGCTGGGAATTCTGTGATTGCAAAATCCAAAAAGAAATTTCAGGTGTCAGTTTAACATTAGAATTGTGAAAAGTAGGAAAAGCTGCTTATAGTTGGTCTTTGCAGAAAGTATTGTAAAGATAGAACTGTAAAGGACAGATGTCCTTAGGTGGATCCCTTGTGAGTATGTTGGAGAGTTTCCAAAAGTCTTTATTGCAACCAGGGATGAGTCAAAAGATTATGCCTGCAAATCCATTCAAACTCCAGGCTGACGGAACTTCCGCAGGTGTAAATCTGCTTTTACCAGGAAATTCTGATAACAAACACACTTGTACAGGACCTGAGATCAGATTTATATGGACCTGATACTACTTATATATCCTTCTGTAAACTCTTAGGATTTAAACCCATCCCACTGCTCACGTCTTTTTTATTTAGTAAATATTGTCATATGTTTGCAGGCTTAGAGTTATCAGACTTAATAAAGGTTTACTTTGAATGTGTCTAATTGAACTGACTTTAACAACCTTAATGGGATATAAAGCTTGCAATTACAGCTGCATAAAAAACAAAACAAATATACAGAAAAAGGAAAAAAGCTTAAAAGAGCCACAAATAGCATAAAATGTTTCCTTTTATAAGCAACATGGACGAATTACCATTTGTTTGTAATGAACTTAGATAGTATTTGCTGAACTCAGGTGAATTTTCAATGTTTCTCACACACCAGAAGAAGAATGAAGCTACTTATCAAACCTGTATTTCTAAAGTTAAAGAGAGTTTGGTATCTGAAAAATCTGGAGTGACGTTTTCAGCTGGTACTCGCCAGGCTGCATACTGATTTCTAAAAGAGCCCCAATGCAAGATAAATATTTAAAAAGCACTCATGGCTAAGTCTGTCGGCGACTCTGATCTATGAAATGATCCCTGTAAATATGTAGTCTGTTACTTTGTGTATAAGGGGATGTACAGTATGGGTCAAAAGTTTGGACACACCACTAAATCTAGCGGATAAGTGGATCCAAGAAAGAATAAAAAGTCCACACTGAAGGATCTATTATGTCAGAGAGGTGATGGGAATCATGTTCACATTTAAAACCTTAGTTTGATTATTATACAAAAAAAATGAGAAATTATCTGTAATGAATCTGAGATATTTAACAATTCTGCCTGATCATTTGGACTAAACATCGGTGCCTGAACTGAAGAACTGTGTGCTTTTTCAATAGTAATAATACTACTAATCTAAATGTAATCAGTGCTCAAAGCCCGTTCAATGAGCTGATGATGAAACAAAAGCAAAAACTAACCGAACCAGCCAAACCAGTAACTTAACCTCATGCCTGCAGGAAGGAATATTAAACTTGCCTTTTTAAATATGCAGGGAGTAGTAAGAGCAGCAAAATGGAAGAAAAGAGGAAGACGTAGCAAAAACTTGATAACATCTTCCACTGAATGTCAGGGAGGACAGATAACATTGTTTCGTGTGACGAAATGGCTGATTTCACAACAGTCATTCATCATATTACAGTTCTTCAAACAATAAAGTTTGTTGTTCCAACAAAAAAAAAGAGTAAAAAAAAATAACAAACAACAACAAAAAAAAAATCAAATTTTTCAGACTAAGCAAATCCCAACAACGTAGTATCACTATATCTGTCAGTTCAGACTGGATGGAACCTATAGAGGAGAAATTTATCTCTCTCTCTGTGTGTGTGTGTGTGTGTGTGTGTGTGTGTGTGTGTGTTCGCTCAAATGGAAGGTTATGAAACTTGCGTATCAAAAAATATCCTAAGTGAGAATGTGTGTGTTTGCTGATGCGTGGATACTAACATTTGACGGATGCTGAGATTTCCATCACTAGGTAAACTGTGCCACAACATTCCAGTGTTGCTTTTTTGACAACATAGTCATTGTCTTTCTCTTAATCTTCGTCTATTGTTACTGATACTCCCAACAAAGAGCCAGCAATCTCTGTGCCAACTGTAACAATTTTAACAGCGCTTTTGTTTCGGTAAAGGTAACTTATACAACAGACGGAAGTCAACCTACATAACCATTTCACCAGAATCCAAACTTCCTTTCAACCACACCAGGTTATAACACAAACTGTATTTAATTGTGTCAAAGATTCTTTTTTGTTTGTTTTCTTTTGATTAAACTTGTGGATGGTATTTTTTCTCAGGGCTCTTTGGATCACTGAGCTTAATGTGGGACATCTGTGATAATACATACATTATTAAGGAGATCATCATTTTCAAGCAATAAAAAAAATAATGAAAACTTTAGATATTTTATGAAAACGTTAGCAGGATCATCGTACCACTAAGATATTTGTGGCTGTTTCAGAACATGTGGGTTTGTGCAGATGAAGGTCTAATGTACAGGGTTTCTGCCAGATAAATGAATAAGATTAAGAGACAACTGATACAATACCATTAGAAACAGGTTATTCATGAGATCCTGCAAACATCTAGTTGTATGATTCTCCAGAGGTTTGCAGTGATGCATAAAGTCGCTACTCCCCCCCAAACAACGCTCACAAGCTGAAACGACGGCAGTGGCCCAGCATCTTGTTACTTGATGAGTGTGGTGCAACCCTGGATTGTCCATATGAACAGTTGGAGGATGGGGTCACCATGTGCCAACAAGGCTGTAATGTCATGTTTTGGGCCAGAATCGTGGGAACAGAGTAGGTTGGGTCCTTTAGGGTCCCTGGAGGAAAGAAAATGATCTCTGAAAAGTTTCTGAATGAACACCGTCTTACTAAGGGAAGAAATGACCTCCTTAATTTTGCTGAAGCAAGACTTGACCAAGTGTAACATCTCCAGATCATCACTGTAGGTACTTGCATCACTCTGGAATCTGGAACATCTGGATTTATCAGACCATATAACCTTCTTCTATTGGTCCAAAGTCCAATCATTATGCTCCCTATCATACTGAAGTCTTTTTTCTTCCGATTAGCCCAAGTGGTTTTTTTATGATTACACAGCTGTTCTGTCCCAATATGTTGAGATCCCTTTTCATATTGGGAGAAAATACTCCTATTTTCATTATTAAACAGTTCCTGAGTTCTACTGTTGTTTTTCTTTACCATTTAATATTAGCAAACATTTAAGGGATCACTAATTATGTTCATTTAAGATCTTTCTCCCAGTTTTTTCTCTGTGCGGTGGGCTTTTTAATGTAATTTCCCTCTTTTTACTCAGATATGTGATTCATAATTTTAACCACCTATCTGAATTAAAGATATCAATCATTTATTAGTTTATTCAAAGTGAGTAGAAGCGTTTAGGGTTTACAGGGAGACAACAGAGCAAACAGCAGATTCAATAATGACTAAAACTGAGGCTGAGGTGATGGTAGTGCAGCAGGCCAGTCTTCCAGACTGGAAAACTACACTTTTGTGTTAAGAAGACAAAACAAGACCAGTAGTATTTACCAGCACACAAGGATCTCTAAATGACCAGTGTTGCACCACTAGGTAAGATAACAGTCTGAATGAGTGGACAGCAGACTGGCTCTTATGTTGGTGGGTGGTGACTGGTGGGTAGAATCTCACATTAGCTCCACTACCACCATTCCCAATAGGCCCTCTAAATCCCAAAAATAGCACAAAAAAGGGAATATGACAAAATAAAAGTCCCAACATAAATGTGAGTCTGACAACCAGGTCCAAAGCAGAATGTTTGGTTAATGCACTGAATGCATTCATAATGAGCGATAAACTATCTATTACTTGGCTGTACTTTCGCAGTAAAACCAGAAAAGTTCATGTCAGCATCCTCTTTATTTATCTTCATCATACAGGTAAAATGTCCGAATATCAGAATGTGCCAGCCATTCTAAGATATTTACAAGACTTTTTTTTTTTTAGCACCGAATATATCCTGGATTGTATTGTATTGCATGTAAACATAGCAAACCAGTTTTCATCTTTGTTATTGAACCTGTTTTCTATCTTCTTTGTGGGATTCTTTCAACTCACAATTAGTCTGTGTTATTATAGTGTGTTATATAACTAATGATAGACGACATTTACATAATCTGGCAGTGGTGCTAAGCTAGCAGCTAATTTATGTGGCACCACTGAAGAGCCAAAATTCCAGCAAAGTTGTCAGTTGTTCACATCAAAATGAATCTTAGTAGAGAAAATGGTGACAGTGAAGGTTTATAAATTCACATCAATTAGCAGCTAATTGAACTGCTAAGCAGTGTTTGACTTATGAGCTACAGTTTTACTTTGGATCTTCTGAGTACATGTTAGCTTAGCTCCATGATTCTCCAAACTGAGTTTGCTCTGACTTCTTTCAGGTGTAGGAAATTGTACACTCTTTACCTCCTGTTTTATTGATACTTAAAAACAAACCAATCCTGTTGAAAATGTATGTTTGCGCATATATTCATTCTTTAAAGATTAAAAACAAAATAACTTCACAAAACTGCGATAATAACAGTAGTAAATACTAATTTGCTAAGGAAATGTATTCTTCATTACACTCATAAATAATAATAATAATAAAATACAGTAAAAACAATTACAGTCTATAGTAAAAACCTATGAAAAAATGCCTAAAACGCTGATACACTTTAAAATGTAAATGAAAACATAACGCAATGATTAACAGATCTCATAAATATTAAATATCTCATAATATCATAAATCATAAATATCTCATAAATATTTTTATGTATACTTACTTAAAAGATGAACGTTTTACTGTTTGATGGGAAATATTTGCTGATTTTTAATTTGATGGGAGCAACACATTTGAAAAAATTTTGAAATGACCTGTTTATCATTGTGTAGTACTTTTCTTTTAACGTCTCGGAACATTTTCAAACGTGAGGAGAGGAATACTGTCCCATTCTTGTCTGATGCAGGGTTCTAGTTGTGTAACAGTGCTTTTTTTAAAGACTCAGGAATTTCACCTGCAACTCTTGATGCGTACATGAGGGTGAGGCAGAAAGAAACCTTTTCTTATTACATGATTATGAGAGTTGACACATTTGGTAGTTCGTGAGTCAGATGTTTTTTGTGTCTTACCAGCATTGCAGTTAGACGACTTCTGAACTCAGCTGTAAACCATCCTGTTGCTATGGTTACAGTGGGTAGCTTAGCATAACTTTGCTGAAACATTCAAGACCTTCCCCGACTGATGGTGGGGGCTGATGTTGCTCTCAAACAGGGGTCACCAACTCTGCTCTACAAGGTTCGATTAGTGTTTTCCTGCTACAACACACCTGATTCAAATGAAAAGGTTCTCCAACAGCTTATTTTTATTGCTTGTTAATGAGTAATTGATTTGAATTAGGTGTGTAGTACCAGGAAAACACTAAAACCTTCTGATGGTAACCAGAATTGCTGATCCCTGCTTTAAAACCTTTTTGTACTTGTCAGCATTGTTGGTCACTTTACAGGTGTGTACGCTATCCAGACCAGCAGCACTAATGTAGCCTCATATAATGAGATGCAGCATTGCATGAAAATATTTTAAAACAGCTGGATGGACCCTCTCATGTGTACCCCACATGACACGATATATCTATGGTTTCAAAAAATAACTTAAAATATTAACTAATCTGATCACAGAACAGTTTTACAATTTTCTTCAGATAAAGTAACTTCTGTCCAGATAAGAAAGCAGCATTCAGGTTTGTGTTCACATATGGTTTGTTTTTGGTATTGTAAAACTTTATCCTGCATTTGGGAGGGGGTGGGGGTAGGTTAAAATATGTTGACAAAGTGATTTCTGGAAGTGCTTCTCGACCCATGCAGGGATGTTTAGCAGGGAATTCTCCTTTTATTAAATATAGCGTCTCCTGGGGGCTCTGGCATCATGAAGATCCAACTTTGACCTTCAGTCTTGTTCCATGTGCACAAATGTTCCTCCTGATTCTCTCAATCTTTAGATTATATATATATATATATATATATATATATATATATATATATATATATAAATTATAATATGTTAATAAATGTAAATTCATAACTGAGACAAAATATGTTAACATTTTTCTCCAAAAATTTCAGGTTGTAATATTTCCAACAGGATAGTTTATTAAATATAAACATCTTGTTAATGTACTTTTGCATTTTTCTGATCTAAATCAGAAAAAAATGTTAAGATTTATTTATTTATAGGTAATTTTGTGGTATTTACTGGTGTGGCCTACTGGAGATCAGACTGACCGAATGTGATCCCTGATCTACAATGTAAAATCACAGCACTGGTTTAGGAGGTAACTGGGATGAAAAAGGAGGGGGGGGGGGGGGGGTATGTTGACCAGAAGGATGTGACAAGACAAAAATATGCAACATTCACTCCAGATCTTTTGCACAAAACGAAGGCCGCGTGATAAATGTCCTACAGTGAGACGACATAATCATGTTTCAGTCGTTATTTCGGAGCATTTGCTGCTGGTGAGGTCTTCTCTCCTGACCTCCGTCCTGCTCCCTACATGTTATGTTACATGATGTGTTCATTACCACTATGAGGAGCCCCAACAGGAACTTTCACCTTTTAATTTTCTACATCACATGCTGGAACACCAGCAACTCTGCCTCATATTTTCAACTAGACGAGCACATCTCGAACAGAAGCCTGCACGTTGTAATGTGCTTTTGGTTCTTCTTCTAGCAGCATCCAGTTTGGCCAACTAGATGCAACCAAAGACTTGTTTATGTAAAAAATAAAATCACAGATGGACAGTTTTGTCTCTCCCGTGACGGGTCTGCATATATCAGGGGGTTAGCAATGCATCACTTGACACAGGGGACAGTGTTGAGCTACATAGACCACATACAACCAGCAAAAGAAACAAACCAGAAGAAGATGAACGGAAGGATAAAACGCAGAAACCAATTAAAGAAGTACCTGAAAAAAATAAAGATGAAGTTGAGAATGTCAAAAAAATTTCTTCTACTTTTTTCAAGTAACTTCAAAGCAATAAATTAATTTACCATTAACTCCCTTTCATATAAAAGTGGGGGCGTCTACCTGAAACATTGCATAAGTTCCCGGCTATGATACGTCCATACGGATAGCTAAGCACTCTAGCTAGGAACTGACCAGATTATGCCTCCATCTTCTGCGTCCAACATAAATGGCTTAAACCGAATTGGTCTCATCTCAGTGTGACTTCATCGACTTACCTCATACAGACATTTTCACGCTCTCATTTCAGCTCATACACATGATTCTGATGCAAGTACTCCTTTTTGACTTTAGCCCAGCGGTATTCGCACATTAATTTGTTCAGGTAGCTGCCAGCTTTCTAAACATCTTCCATTTTGCACTCAGAACATGTTTTACTGTTTCTGCACTTCCTCGTCACATTTTCCGTCTGGGTGCTTTCCTATCACAGCCCAGCCACTCCAAGTCGCAACCAAGTCGTAATAACTGCACAGTTTATGTTTGTGTTAAATGCAACAGATGAAAAATACTTTGGACTTTATGTGTGAAAGAAAGCAGCTTTAATCAGCTGCTTTCCTGTTATTGTTAGTACAGAAAATACCCCTGTGGGTTGTGTTTAGGACTGTGAACAAACTTTTGATACAGTGAAAATGTTCTGCCTTTTGTTGAACATGATGGAAATTTTGTCCAAACTTTCTGCTGCCAGTATTTTACTCTTATGTCCTCTTGTCTCTAAAGCCCTGTATAAATAAGATTTTCCAGATTACATGCAAGCTCGGCCATAATTTACCATGTAACAAGCAAAATCCTTGAAAGATTTCCTCAGATATGAAAATAGCAAAGAGATGTTTCCTGGCAGAGTTTTAGGTGAGCACAGAAGCATATCCTCTGATCTGCAAGAGACAGCTGTGGGTAAAGTAACGTCCCAAGAGGTGCAATTAAAGTGAAGAAAGATGACACTCTTGTCATTTGATCATCTGGAAAAATTCATTTGTATCCATCTGTCGACTGACCCATCCAAACATCAATCATGCTTAAAGCTTATGGTCGCATTAGTTTCCTTTGACATTTCCAACTTGAGTTTTTGTGTCACTATAAATAGTCAAATAAAAACAAAACAAAAGGAAAAAACACAATATTAATAATTAAGTTCTTATAAAGTTGAAAATTATGGATAAATCAGCTTATATTTATACAGATATGTAATACTGTAGCTATTTCTTAAATAATATCAATTTGATTTAAAGCATGAACATCTGCTCGTGTTAAAAATACATTTTGTAACATCCTTTTCCTGACATTTATCATTTACAGTATACTGTCAGTCCGAAGAAGAAGAACATCTCTACACATTTCATCAGCTGTCTACTAGTGTTACACTAGTGAAAGCCATTTATAGCCAAAGTCATCACTGGAGAGAGAAATGTCCTTTTATGAGCTCACTAACCTTGTTGAATAACTTGTTCTGTAAGGATTTATATGCAATTTATTTATATCACTGCAAAACCTGCTAAATATAAAACTCAGTGCTTGTTGCCGTGGAAATGAAACACAAAAACAAACCTGAGCCTGTTGCTGAGAAACAACAAGGCGAGTTTTCACAGATTGTCTGGAGCACTTCTCCACCTTCACATAAAGCATCAGTTTTATGGAAAATCCACACTGGGGTCGTGTTAGCATGTTTCTCACCTCGTACGTCCTGCATGACGACACATCGCTGAACGTCCTGCAGGTTTATTATTTATTATTATTATTATTCACAGACATTTGCCTTCATTTATTTTCTGTGTTTCTGATTGGACTTTAAATACATTGTTATTATTTTTGCTTGTCATCCTGACAGTACGAGATATCCTCTATCTGTACATGTGTAGATGGTCTAGTATCTGTGGTTGGAGTACAAAATTTCCTTTCTGTTGTCTTTCTGTCCTTTTTCAGTCAGGTCCAATAATTTATGTAAATTGATTTATTCAAAATAAACAAAAAGTAAATAAAAAATAAAAACTCAAAAAACTGTATGATCAATACACATACATCAGAGCTCACGTTAACCGAATATTTCCTGTTGTTGATCGTTTTTTTTTTAAGTGCTGATAGAAAATCTGAAGGTTGTTTGTCATTTTGACTGATTGCATTTCACAACCCTGACCAGGTAGCAGGCGAACAGATGTAAGAGGCGGCTTTGGACCGAGTCTGTCGCAGAGCGGAGCGGCTGGTGCAGAAGGAGCGCACACTGCGGGATCTCTCCCATTAAAGCAGATGAAAAAAAAAAAAAATTACGGCATTTAGAGAATCTCTGATGACTCTGCTGTTATTGGGTGCATCAGTGATGGACAAGAAACAGAGTACAGAGACCTGGTCGCTCAGTTTGGTGAATGGTGCAGTAACCATCATCTCATTTTGAATAACAACAAAACAAAAGAAATGATCATCGACTTCAGGAGGAACAAACACACACAGGACCATCCTGGACTCCATCCTGGGGGAGGAGGTGGTGAAAGAATACAAGTAGCTGGGAGTCCAGCTGGACAACAGACTTGAGTGGAAAAGCAACACAAAGAACATCTACAAGAAAGGTCAGAGCAGACTCTACTTCTTAAGGAAGCTGAGATCTTTTAACGTCTGCACCAAAATGTTGCACATGTTCTACAATTCTGTTGTTAAAAGTGCATCAGCTTTGCAGCGATCTGCTGGGGCAGCAGCATCACAACCAGAGACCTGAAAAGAGTAAAAAAACTGATCAAGAAAGCTGCTTCTGTGATCAGAGTAACAAAAGAGATGATGAAGATGATGGAGGATTCTTCACAGCCTTTCCATAACACAGCGACGAAACAACAGAGTGTTCAGTGAGAGACTCATTCAGGTTCGATGTAGGACTGAGATACAGAAGATCATTCCTTCCAGCAGCCATCAGCATCAAGAACAAAACCATTTGATTGTTTTCTTTTCTTATTATTGTTACACAAAAAAGCTACTACAATTTGAATTTCCCAGAAAA
Source organism: Pseudomugil tenellus (assembly GCA_037177515.1). Classification (NCBI taxonomy): domain Eukaryota; kingdom Metazoa; phylum Chordata; class Actinopteri; order Atheriniformes; family Pseudomugilidae; genus Pseudomugil; species Pseudomugil tenellus. The sequence continues at coordinate 15,803,560 of JBAMHX010000024.1, read as the reverse complement.
GGGATAAATAAAGTTTTATTCATTTCATTATCAACTCACTTGGAGAGATGTTTCCGGATTTAAAACCTTTAGCTTGTAATTCCCATCCCATTCTCACAGCGCGGATTCAGCTTTCAGACATCAAAACAGCCACGAGAACGCGAGTGTGTGAGGCAAAAGTAGCAAAAAACCTCATGACAAAAGCTTCTGCAGCTCATTTCCAGACATTTGATTATGCAGAAGCCGGCAGTGTTTCCGGTCCGTGCGAACCAGGAGGAAGGTGTGAGATGTGTGTTCAGGCCAAAGCAGATGAAACGGCAGTTCATTGTTCATACTGGGACCAGTCAGCAGACTGGTTGTATGTATTCATCGGCTTCATCTGCCTATATTATAGATTTTCTGTTCAACTTTATTAGACAAAATTTAAAAGAAATAACTTTAATACAATTATATTTAATGTGTCGTTATAATGAGTTTAGAACAAAGTTTTGACACACAAGTAAACTTTTAAATCAGTTTGGCTTCACTAAATAACTAAATACAGTATTTAAGTCTAACACACTGAAATGATCTTCATCCACCCATCGCAAGTTGGCCGTTTTGTTTACTCTGAAATATTGTTTTGTGCTTTTAGTACTCTTAATGGTGGATACACTGGATTTATTAAGTTCCCGTCTCCAGTACCAGATAAACAGCTGTGTGTGTGAACCATGCCATGTTTTGTGCTGAGAGGTTCAAAGTGCACAAAGAAAACATCACACACACCATGGATCTGTGTTTTTATGATGTTTTCGCCAAATTCTGGCCCCGCCATCCGAATGTGGAGCAGAAAAGGAGACTCATCAGGCCAGACGATCTTCTATTGTCCAGTTTTGGTGAGTCTGAGTGAATTGTAGCCTCAGTTTCCTGTTTTTAGCTGACAGGAGTGAAACCTGGTGTGTTCTCCTGATGCTAGAACATTCTGCATAGCTTGGTGGTAACCAGGAAGGACTTCACTTATTGTTGTCATTGTCTGTAAAATGCCAGCAGGTTTTCAGTTTCTGAAATGTTCAGCAACCTTATCACTTAAAGTCACTTAAATTAGGACTAATGTTATTTACCAACCCTAAAACTCTGCTTTTGGGACTTGTTTTTATCTGCCATCCTCATTCCCATGTAGTGTTAAACCACACTTTAAAATGGGTACGGTGACACGATGCGTTTAATTCCAAATTATTAATTATTAATGAATTAAATTCATGAAGCTTTGAGTTTACATGGAAATTTTAATTTGGAATAAAAGGTTTACATGGCATCACGTTTATTCTCTCTTCCTCTTTTTAGCCTTGGCGGCTACATGGAAAACGATCTGATATAAACCGTTTTAGCTTCAATTTTGATTACATTTTTGAAGTACTAGCTTGTCACAAATATACGACTTCACTATATTGAGCAGCTGAGGAAGAGAAGAAAAATAAACGGACTGAATATATCGAAGACTGGAGGCAAACTTTTTTAAAAAAAACAAGCTTTATTGCATTTACCAAACAACATGACGAGAGGCAGAAGATGCGCATGTGCGTCATTGCAGCGGGAGAAGATAAGCATGCGCAGAATGACCGGAATTAACCACGAGAGGAATAATGGGTTTACATGATACAGGAATTATTTAATTCCGCTTTAAAATAAGAATAAACCTAACACGGAGTATTGGGGCCACAAGGAAGAAAAAAAATTGTGGAGGATTTTTTTCTCTCCCTTCCTCACTTCGAGAATAACGTCGAAATGACGAGAATAAAGTCGAAATGACGAGAATAAAGTCGAAATGATGAGAATAACGTCGAAATGACGAGAATAAAGTTGAAATGACGAGAATAAAGTCGAAATGACGAGAATAAAGTCGAAATGACGAGAATAAAATCGAAATGACGAGAATAAAGTCGAAATGACGAGAATAAAGTCGAAATGACGAGAATAAAGTCGAAATGACGAGAATAAAGTTGAAATGACGAGAATAAAGTCGAAATGATGAGAATAAAGTCGAAATGATGAGAATAAAGTCGAAATGACGAGAATAATTGTGAAATGACGAGAATAAAGTCGAAATGACGAGAATAAAGTTGAAATGACAAGAATAAAGTCGAAATGACGAGAATAAAGTCAAAATGACGAAAATAAAGTCGAAATGACGAGAATAAAGTCAAAATGACGAAAATAAAGTCGAAATGACGAGAATAAAGTCAAAATGAC
>JBAMHX010000024.1:15754314-15791572 GCA_037177515.1 Pseudomugil tenellus | reverse complement strand
TCATCTCTACATCACTCACATGTATGGAAGGAAAGATGACAACAGACCCCAGGTTAAAAAAAGCGAAGTTCTCCTTTTAACTGATAGAGCTTTTTTCAAGAGCTAACTTTGGTTTGACACTGAATTGAAAACACGTTTCTACTGCAGGGATCCCTAAATCTGGTCCTCAAGGGCCAGTGTCCTGCAGGTATTGAAAGTTTCTTGACTGAAATTAAAGTAATCTCCACAGCTTGTTGAAATGTTCTGGATAAGTATGTTAATGACCCGTTCGTTTGAATCAGGTGTGTGGCTGCAGGGAAGCCTAGAATACCTGCAGGATACCGGCCCCTGAGAACCGGATTTGGGAATCGCTGTTCTACTTCATGTTTGCTGTTGTTTTTAATTAAGGATGTAATAACTCAAAATTAGGCTGACAGAACTCATAAATAGGTAAAAATGTTTCTGCAGACCACTTTGTGCAACACGGCTCTGGACAATCCCACTCAGCGCAACAAGGACCAAATGATCAATGCAGCTCTCAAGTTTCTGGAGACGGACACAGTATGGTATGTTTCTTATTCATATTTAGTAATGTTGCTTAATTACTATTTTTTAGTGAGTGTTTCTGTGTATTTTTAGATTGCCAAAGCCAATTTCTAAATTTATATTTCATCAGAGATTAACGAGCATTCTGATTAACCTTTACACATTAGGGATTTAAAAAAATAAAACTAGGAAGAGAGATCAGGATGTTGACAGCATGCATTTTAAATATCCACCATTTCACTGAATAAAGCCTTTTCTCATAATAATATGAGGACATGTTTACTTTGGCATTAAGATTAAGCGTCACACTTCAGTGATATATTACATTTACGCTGTGATATTGGTTTAACAATGACCAAAACCAAAGTCAATGATTCATTTTTATAAAGCAGAAGCAGTATTTATCTTATGTGATATTTGCCACATCACAATGGCATCTTCTGTTCCCGTAGTGATGCATTTTGTCACAATTGAAACAGGTGGATCCTCATGCACTTTTATTCAATTCAATAAATGTATTTTTCCAACATGGGCATGCACAAGCAGTGACAAAATAAAGATTTGACAATACAAAACAATGAAGAATTTCAAAATTTAGTGCCACCATGCTTGAAAAAAGGAGCAGGAAGAAGAAAAACTTATAATACCTGCCCCTTTAAACATACAGATGGTCTGTCTAAACTTAAAAGATAAAAAGAAAATACTCATTCCAATTCAACATAATCCCATCACACATTCATATATCACTGGGTTCATATATAACCACATATTTTAAGCTTCATATATACAATATTCCATGATGAAGCTCTGTATAAACACGTCTATGCACGCCTGCATGCATATAAAAAATGTATGCATACACATATCCCTAAACATCCACACATATATACATAAACATACACACATCTATCTATATATACACATACATGCATACATACACATAGATATTTATACGTTACAATATTTCTGTCCCATATGTATGTAATATATTATTTTTCCGGGAATTTTTAAATTTAGCACGATTTGGACATGACTTTATGTCATCGCTTAAGCTATTCCACAGTCCGACTCCTACAGTTGTAATACTATGACATTTTGCCTGTGTTCTCACCACAGTATTCATTAGCATGCTTGCATCTCGTAATGAATACATGTTTCCTCTCAACTGAAACAACTCCTGGATACTTTGTGGTACTTTTTTTTATATAGTACAGAGTGCATAAATTGTATTATTTTATAGTTAACTAGGTCTCTAAATTTCAGCGCTTTCAGTTTAACAAAGAGCAGGTTTGTAGATTGTCTATACTGAGCATTGCATACAACTCTTATTGCTCTTTTCTGAGTAATGAATAATGGTTCTGTATTCGTTTTATATGTGGTCCCCCAAACTTCCACACAATAGCTCAGGTATGGAAGTATGAAAGAACAGTATAAAATGTATAATGAAGTTGAATTGAGGAAATTTTTGGTTCTGAGTAATATTGCAGTTGATTTGGAAATCTTTGTCTTGATGTAACATACATGTGGTTTCCAATTCAATTTCTCATCAATTATTACTCCAAGGAATTTGATAGCTGTTACTCTTTCCTTTTTCTATTTTGTTTAGTTTCAATTTCTTGTTTGAACTGATTTGGCGATTTTCAAACATAATATACTTTGTTTAATTTAAATTTAATGCTAGTTTATTGTCATCAAACCATCTCTTTAAGATTAAAAGTTCTCTGTCCACTGTATCCAGAAGCAGTTGCAGATTGTCTCCACTACAGAATAAATTTGTATTGTCAGCAAATAATATGGGTTTCAGATTTTTACATGATTGATTTATACCATTTACATAGAAAATAAACAAAAAAGCACCTAGTACTAACCCCTGGGGGACCCCACAGGTAATCATTTGTAATTCAGATTTTTCTTGTTGTAGTTGTACATTTTGTTTTCTGTCCTGTAAATAACTTCTGATCCAATTCTGTGCTATCCCTCGAATTCCATAGTTTTTTAGTTTTTCCAATAATAGTTCATGTGTCTACTGTGTCGAAAGCTTTTTTCAAATCTAAAGAAATCCCTATTGCGTATTCTTTATGTTCTATGGCTGATATGATCTTTTTTGTAAAACACACAGTATTTTATGTTTGATAATAAATTTCTCAGTTCTGACTAGGAAAATTTTTTCTAGTATTTTTGACAGCTGGGGTAGTAATAAAATAGGCCCATAGTTGGAAAGAACCTCTCTGTCACCTGTTTTATAAATGGGTATAATTTTAGCTAATTTCATTTTTTGAGGGAGTTGATCTGTTATCAGGGATTGATTACAGATGTATGTAAATGGTTTGGCAATATGTTCAATTATTTCTTTAACTAAAGACATGTGAAATCCATCACTGTCAGTTGATTTTTTTACCTTTAAATTTCCTGACAATGTCAAGGATCTCTTCTTCATCTTTCTCCATTATAAATACAGTTTCCTTGATACTTTCAGTCCCTGGGGAGTGTTTAGTTCTGGTATATGTGATATTTTTGGCTAAATCAGGACCAATACTTAAAAAAATATTTATTCAATTCATTATCAGCCATATTTAAATCTTTAATTGCTATATTATTTTTATCCAGGAAATAAATGGGATACTCCCAATTTTTTTTTGTTTTTGATAATATTATTGAGTTTATTCCATGTTCTTTTAATGTTGTTTCTATTTTCATCTATCAATTTGCTGAAATGATCCCTTTTAGAGGTTCTAATTATTATGGTTAGCTAATCTTTGTATTTATTAAATTTTTGTTCAGCCTCCACCGTTTTTTTCTGTAAAAATTCTTTATATAGTATATTTTTCTTTTTACATGCATTAACTATTCCTCCAGTTATCCAAGGCTTCTGCATATATTTTGATTTATATTTATTTTCTACAAGAGGGCAATTTTTTCATACAAAGGTAACAGAATGGACAAAAATGCATCATAAGCTGCATCAGCCCTTTCAGCATAAACACTGTTCCAATCCTGTTTCCTTCGTTCATGTTTAAAATTGCTAATAGTTCTCTGTGTTATTTGTCTTGTTAGTCTAAAGATTTTCTTGCTTTTCTTGCCTTATAACTATGAATTTTTGCAAAACACAGGTAGGTGATCACTGGGATCATTGATAATTAGTCCACTTTCGTTTTTTCTGCGAATAACATTGGTGATTATGTTGTCAATAAGTGTAGCACTATGAGTTGTAATTCTGCTGGGTTGTGTCATTGTTGGATGAAAACCCAAACTATACATTGACTTGATATATTCTGTAGTTGCAAAGTGTTCTTGAGGATTTAACAAATCAATGTTAAAATTACAGCATATAAAGACTTCTTTCATATTTCCAATGTTGTTAAATATTTAATATAATCTCTCCTTAAAGATGTCGATACAGGAACCAGGTTTTATATAGACACAACTTACTAGAACATTGGTTGAGTTACCCATATCTATTTCCACTGTAACACACTCCATGATATCATCCATCACAAATGACATATTGCAAACATAGTGGCTGTGATAGCTTTTGTCTATATGTAAGGCAATTACTTGAATTCATATTTCTTTTCTTAAATTGATCTTCGGTTTAATATTTGGAATCACTGTGATTATTGTTGTAAAAGTGGTTTTCAGGGTCAACCTCATTTTCAAAGTCCTGTGATTTATGATAAGTGTAACTTTAAGTTTCCAAATTCATTTGCTCATAGTCTGTTAAATATTAGTTCATAGTTGGTTGAGAATCATTTCAGTATCCATTATTTGATCTAGTTAAAGCGCTTTCCTTCTTAAGTTATGCTTTGTACTTTTCCAGTTCACTGATTTCTCTGATGACGTGTTGTTCCTCTGGTGTCGATCCATTCTGTTTAATGTCAATCCTGCAGTTTGATGTCCATGTAGCTTAAATCCTTTTAACTTTCCTCCACTCACAAGCTTTTCTTGCGATATCTACATTCCTTTTGGTTAAGTGTTCATTAATATACACATCCGTTCCTTTGAGTTTCCTTCCTTGTTTTAGCAGTGGCAGTTTTTTATTTGTAAAGCAGATAATTATTCCTGGCGGTGTGTTTTTATTTTTACTGGGCAGTGTGTGACAAGCCTTAATGCCATCGCAGCTGGTTATTATGCCATCGCTGTATAGAAAGTTTGCTACCTATAGCTCCAGAGCTCCGTTGGTGCGTCCGTCGTTCACCACCACACGGGCGTAAGACCGATGCTTCGTCCTCAGACCGCTGATGATCAGGTCATTCTTCCATGTATACTGCTCTAAGTCATCCACTCGTTTTTCCAGTTTTCAATTTTTCTGTCCTTTTATTTAATTATTTGTTGGATTTCAGCAAGGTCCTTTTTTTTTTTTTTTTTTCCAGCAATTGTTGTCATTTCTGCCGTAAGAAACTCTAAGGACTTTCTGATCTTGTCTACCTATTCAGGGGACGCTGAATTACGCTTAGGCGCCATCATGAATCAGGTCAGACCTCAGTCTGTCACTGCTTCAAATGGAATCAGTGAATGAGATGCTCGTAATGGCACATAACAAGGAAGTGTTTGCTAGAACAAGGCCTATGCCATACATGTAATACCCTGTAACAATAATAAGTCATCTATCATATTTATTCATTGAGCCTTAATAATGAAAAAGGTAGACTATACCTTAGTAGAATTTGATCCAGGCAGGTATGATGTAGTTCCTAGATGCATCCTGAAGTCACAACCTGTCATTTGCACTTGAATTGAGGTTAATCTAACAAAGCAGTAATTTATGAGGCTACAAAGCTCCGCCTGGTGTGAAAAGTAGCGGCATTGAGAGTAGCGACAGTCACCGTTTTACTCAGGATGCTGCAGGATGAGAGAAAACGGTCTGCTAGAAGGCGCAAACGTCTGCGGACATTATTATTAATAATATTCCTCCACCTTTATGCCTTTCTCCATAACATCTGCTTCCTCACCCATCATGCCCTGAGCTACCACAACAGTTACTGGATCATGATTACATTTAGGTTTTTGCACTTGTTTAATTTGCTTTTGATTTGAGAAAATATCATTTACAGAATGTAACTCTGTATTTCTTGCAATAAATATAGTACCACAAAATTCACTGCACAAACAATTTGCTTTACTGACACCAAGCCTTCGATGTCTCTGGAATTACTATTTTACATTTACACTCCAAAAACTACAAAAATTAGGTTAATTTTTCTTGAAATAAGATAAAAAAATATTTTCTGTTGGCAGATAATTTATCTTATTTCAAGGAACATTAACCTGTCAAAAATTCCTAAAACAAGTAAAAAAAAAAAATCTTTAAAAACCTGCTAAGAAAGAATAATAACATATTCGTACAATACTTTCTCCATATCGTTGTCGAGGTGCTGTTTGCGTAGCTCCATGCGTTTAAGTCAGCATCGTATGCACACTTGCTGTTGAGGGCTTTTTTGGCTACTTTCACTCACTTGTAAATGGTTTCAGATGGGACTTAATATGGCGACCACTCCACGTGAACGCGCAAACCGAGTGGAAGTGCGTAGGGGAAAGGAGTAGAGAGGCGTTTCAGAAAGGGCCTTCCAGAGATATAGCATTAAAAATATCTATTTTTTGTTCATAAAGTAAACCATGATATCCATTACACTCCAAATTCATGGATATCATTAAGTTGTTTTTATTAGTGATTCAGAATATGTGTTAGTCTGTATTAAGTACCACAAGTATACATCTGCATGTGTACTTTTCTCTGCCTGTTCATGAAATATGCTGTTAGTGGTAAAGTTTCACTTACCTGGTCACAGTTTCTTCATTATTAATAAAATGTATTGAAAGTTAATTAATTATTAACTGCAAAAATAAACATGGCTTTGAAAGTGTCGAGTATTTACTCGAGAAAAATCCTATGAGGTGTGTTTAGTGACAGTGTGTACAGATGTGCAGCAGGTTTTCACTGCAGAATCAAGTCTGGCTTTATTCCCTGAAAGCGTGGTTCCTGACTACATCGAACCATTTTTTTTTTGTTTTGTTATGACCTTCTCCTAATGTAGCTACTTTTACCCAGAACTGTTGACGTTTCCTTTTAGTTTTTCTTACATTCAATAAAATGGCTCTTAAATGTTTGCTCTTTCTTCTGAAAGAGACATATTTCACTTTATTCGGATTAAACTGTTAAAATTAATATGATTGTGTTGTTTTTATTTACTTATATAATTGTATAAGATGCTCCACAAAGTGCTTTCGCATTGATTTTTAACATTCATTTGCTGTATTTTTAAATTAGCATAATAAAAAAAACAGCTAAATAGAATTGGATAAGATCTTCAAATGATGTTTTTTGCTGAAAGATGTATAATATTAGAAATAAAGTCTAAAATGCATTCTGTTTTCTCATTTTATTTTTAAAGTTATTGTTTTAGGATTGTGAAAAAGATGCATTTCGGTATTAAACGAGCTGAACTGTGCATTTGTCTCCCCAAATGTTCACACAATTTTCTGACATCTTATTAAAATTTGTATTATAAATTTGGTACATAATACTAGAAAATTCCACATGAGCTGTAAAAATCCATTGCAAATCTGAGCACTCAAAGATTGATATTTTTCAAACCAAGTTGGATTCTTAAAAACTGTCTTAGTTGATTTTTGAGTTATTTAAGAATTCAGTTACAGAAAAAGTCCTGAAAGTCTGTTTTTGCAGTTACAGAGTAGAGGAGCCTCCTGCTTTGGTTGAGCTACAGAAGAACGAATGGGATCCTGTGTTGCACTGGATCGAAAGCAGGTAATAACGCCACTGCTTTATGTTGCAGTTACTGCGCATCAGCTGTTATAAGTGAAGGTGCTGGGATAAATGATCTTCTTAATCCTTATCACTCAACCTAAATGCAGGTACAACGTTACGATTGGCTCCTCTTCTAGTATTTTGGGTCCTGATATTCCAGAGACAACCAAAGACACGTTCCGACAACACCTCAGTTCATACAGCCTCTGGTCTCTGACAGGTAAGCAGCCATAACCCTGATAACGTGATAGTATGTTGGATGGTGGGAAGCTGAGAATTGCTATAACAGGTTGGGGGAGTTTCGAGCTTTACATGTCAACTGTGGTTGCTCTTTTGCAGGACTGGAGTTTGTGATCACCCAGTTGAAGTCTGTTGTGCTGTCACTGGGGATGATTGACAGATACCTGAGTGTGGAGCAGGCTGTGCTGCTTTCCAGACTGGAGGAGGAATACCAGGTAGGAAGTACTGCAGAATTTCTCCAGCAATTTATTTTATCGTATTTTTTACTTTTGCAAGGTTATTCTTTGCTTCTTCATGATTTGTACGAGTTTTATTAAAGGTCAGTGTCACAACAGCTCAGATTGTATCTAATCTAGTAGCACATGCTGAACAAAACACTGTAGATGAAGACAAGGTTAGCTTATTTGCACAGCAGAAATTCTCCAAATGCATACTGCTTTTCTCAGAAAGGCTCAAATGATTGTCTTTTCATACATCACAAAATGTTTTCCTTGACAGATTCGGCGGTGGGGGAACGTGGAATGGGCTCATGACTACGATATGTACGAGTTAAGGGCACGGACTTCTGCAGGAGCACTTTTTGTTCAACTCTCATCTGAGAGTTCAACTGTTAAACGCAAACTTATGCAGGACTGACAAGGACCGGGATCACCCATTGTCTCATAGATCAATAAAGAAGTATTAGAATACATGCAGCAAATCAACCGTTTGAGTTTTATCAATGTTGCTATATCCAGCCATTTCCAACACTGTGTGTCCAAACTGTTTGAATAAACAGTGAGATCTGTTTTGTCAGTGAGCTGTAATAGTCATTTGACTCCAGTAAGTCATGTTTTCTGTCTTTTTATTTTTAGTTTTTCCAGTGTTGAGTATGTGGCAGCTGCCAAGTGTGACTCTCCACATGGTTTGTAGCCAGTTCTCAGTCACTCGTGACATTCTGGACACTGGGACATGTCCGAAGGGGATTGAATGATGATGATGATGATGTTAGTTTGGTGAGGGAATGTTAATTTCCATGCCTGGGTTTTCCTATAAAGCTAAATTTGAAATTCTGCAGAGCACATATGCTGGAAAATAAAAATCCCATTCAAGTGAAATGGGATATGTTTGGCAGAGGCTCTCTACATGTCAGAAACTGGTTTAAAAATACAATTTCCTAAAGTTAATGAAATGATAAATACTTTATCCCCTTTTTTAACTAATGATGACTATTATTAAATATTACTAATGACAAATTATGTTCAGTTATTTTTTATTTAGTTAGTAGAAGATGAAAATGGTAAGCCTTTACAGGTTTTCTCTCATCTACACTAAAAGTGGAGTACATACTTTCTGTACATTCACAGAACATTGTTGGTGCGTTTATAATGGGTCAAAACTATTTTCACTGATTATAAAGGTGTATTTGTGTATACCAACAACTGTTAATTGTTAAGTATAAATAAAATAAGCCAAAACCTTTAAAGACGTTTGTCATGACCATCCTTTGCAGCTGTTTTTTTTTTTTTTTTAAAGTTAAGCGTTTTCAACGCTACCTTTGCTTTTATTTACTATCGCGGAGCCCTCTTGATTGACGTTACAACTACCCAATTGAGACATGGGTTAGGATTTTTGGGCCAATCGCGCAACAGTGTAGGCGGGACTTAAGAAAAGGTTTCCTCATGTATCGTTATCGTTCCCATCCAATGGACTGACTTGTTTATTGTCGAGCAAGATGGAGTTCCTTTTGGGAAATCCTTTCAGCACTCCTGTAGGGCATTGCATTGGTAAGTTGTTAAAAAAAAAATTGCAATTACGAATCTGACAAAGGGTGTTTATGTCCTGGAAGCGTGTCCATTTTGTGGAGACAGTCGTATATGGGTTAGCTACTTTAGCTTGCTAACGTTCCTGAACGAATTTCTTACAGTGGAGAGCTACTGCTAGCCGCCCGCAAAACTCGCAGTTACGTTGCTATATGCATTCACCACGTTGGCAAATTATTAGTTTTTTGTTTGTTCTCATTTCTTGTTATTACCACCATCAGATTGTAGATCAGTGTAAAGGCCATTAATAAAGCTAACCGATAATAATTTTTGAAAGACTTACTAGCCGAGTTAGCCAACAGCTAACTGTCAGACATCGTCATAGATGTGGTATTTCTTTGAAGACGTAATTGTCTTAATCAACTGTTTGTGTATTTCAGAAAGAGCCACGGATGGCTCTCTGCAAAGTGAAGACTGGACCCTTAACATGGAAATATGTGACATCATCAACGAAACAGAGGATGGGTGAGTAAATACCCATTTAACTGTATGTGCACTGGTGTCATTATGACTTCCTTAAATGCAATATTATCCCCCCATTAACTGACCAAGTATGGCTCCAGTTATGTGAGGTTGCTGCATGTAAGGCCTTACTGCTTATCTCATTGTTCCAATAATCTTGTGCTGTTTGAAGCATGTTAAGTGTGAAGTCCAGGTCTTGTTTGATTAGCGAGTTGTAAACTGGTTTATGCAGACCAGGCCCTACACACCTTAAGTCAGCAACACCTCACACTGCTGTAGTACAGACTGAATTAGCTAAAAGATATTTTACAATGGAAAGTTGATTTTATATGCAATAATTTATATGAAAGACTATATTTGCAAGAATTGGCCACACATGTAATGTAACCAACACTGTAAAATATATAATTTTAAACTATTCAAAGACCGAATACACATTTCACATACTTTATCCTGACTTCTTTGCATATAGGCTGCTCAAATTATTATTAATGACTTTATTATTTAAATTTCTTTTGTTGTTATTTCAAATAAAATGCCCAGCTGTTCCTCCTCATGAACATGAACAGCCTCACACAGAAAGTTTGCTCATATTCTTGGTATTCTAAGGTAGAAGTGCAGGCTTTTTGGTCAGCAACCCGTACGAGAGGAAAAGCGTGCGCACTGAGCTGTTATGCAAACACTACTCTTTGGAATGTTATCTCTGTTTATCAAAGAAGCCCAAACGAATAAGAGTGGGTTTCTTTTTGACAAATAAAGCCATAAAATTGACAATAGTGACGAGAAAATTCTAAATGAGTGCAGCTCATTGTGTTACTGACGGATACAGAGGGAAAGGCGGGACCGGGAAACTAGATGAAACCGAATGAACGGGTGTGTCTGATTGGAAAATGCTATTATAAATGAAAGTTTCCAGCTTTGCTGAATGCACTGTTTAAAGCCTTAAGCTTTCCTCTGCTGAATATTCTTTGTTCTTTTTGTTTTGTTAGCTTATAGCTTTTAAATACACATGCTATCTTTGTGTTTTTGTGTGCGTGTCTAGTCCAAAGGATGCCATCAGAGCTGTGAAGAAGAGACTCAATGGGAACAGGAACTATAGGGAAGTAATGTTGACTTTAACGGTGAGTTTGATTGGGAAACACTAGTGCAGACTGAATGACATTAAATTTATTATAATAATATTTCTTAAAGCTATAATGATATAAATAAACCGCTTTTTGATACGCTGTATTCTTCCTTTTTAGTTTCTCGCATAATGTTAGCTGAACTAGAGCAACACGCCTTGGGATGTTTAATGGTATTACATAACTAATGAACATGTACCGAAAGCCTTTTTCTTCTTCTGCATCCTTCAGGTTCTTGAGACATGTGTGAAGAACTGCGGCCATCGCTTTCACGCTTTGGTGACGAGCAGGGACTTTGTCGATGGTGTGCTCGTTAAAATTATCTCTCCAAAAAACAACCCGCCTACTATCGTTCAGGATAAAGTCCTTGCCCTGATTCAGGTAAGATTAACAGTCCAACTGAATGCAATTCGGGTCATCAGGTTTGCACAGTTGGTGCATATAAAAAAGCTGATGAATTACTGCCCTGGATCTATGCATTTTGTATAATGCTGTATAAGGTTTTCTGTCTGAGCAGTGAGGCTTTCTAGCAGCAAAGGTGTTTGTTACTGGCCTTTCATGTCCAGGCAGAGCCTCAGGTAAAGCATAGTCCCCAAGGCTTCAGCCAGCAGCAGTTCTCGTTACCTGTCCCAGCTCAGGTGACCCTGCAACGTCCACGTGGGCTGCTCTTATTTCCATCAGGGAGGCTGTGTGAGACCAGCATAAAGCATGCATTCAGAAGGGGCATCTTAATCTGTTTATCTAGTCTGTAACAAAACAAATAAATGGAAGAAGTGCCAGGTGGGAAAGTGGTGTGATAAAGTTTATGGATCTACATGGTTACCACACAACAGATGGAGTGTTGTTGACATTGTGTTTGTCTGGGGATCACACTGGATGGGTTGTGTAACTCCTTTGTTACCTGTATCATCTCTTCCGTGTTCACATGCTTATTGTGGAGCCAATTTTTTAAAGAAATCACAATATTTAAATTGAAAGATTTTCTTTTAGCTACTGAGTTTGTTGCAAGTTTAATATTTAACTGTGATTTAACTAAAGGAAGTGAACCAGCGTAAACGTGTTTGATTTGCAAACAAACATGCGTTTTAAAGTGACTGAGTGGAGTTTTTTTTTATATATAGATAAGACTTCTTCCAAAGTCCTTGTAAGTCTGTGTATCTGCCATGTCATCTTCTGTTTGATATGTTTGAAGGCGACGGAATAAATTCAAGGCAAACAGAGATGAACAGGCTTCTTTCACTATTCCCACATCATTTGCTTTGTTTGCTATGGTACCCCCGCTATTTATTTCCCCACTTTCATTCCTTACTTTTCTTTTCCGTGAACCCATTTCTGGTTCTGGTTTCTGCAGGCATGGGCGGATGCATTCAGGAGCAGTCCCGACCTCACAGGTGTGGTTCAAATTTATGAAGAGCTGAAGAGGAAAGGCATCGAGTTTCCCATGTCAGACTTGGAGACGCTGTCGCCCATACACACACCTCAGTGGGTAGGAAGCATCTTGCCAAGCAGTCCAATTCTGAGCTGAAGGTGTTGGTATAAAAACCAAGTAAGAGTCTGATTGTGGGCTTGGTTGATTTGTTGCATCCTTGTTCGTTGCTCGTAGGCGGCATCTGCTCCAGAAGGCGACTCCACGCTACATAAGTACAGCACCACCACTCAACCCAAACAGCACTCTGTTCCTCCAGCATACACCACCCCTCAGGCCCCTAACATTCATGCCTCTGGATCCATCAATCCGACACCTGAACAGGTACAGTTGGACATGCTTTGTTTGCTCCTTTTATAGAGAAAGAGTTGTAGAGTTTTCATGCTGATCGGGCTGCAGTCCAGGCTGTAAAGATACAAAAACCTGCACGACTTTACGTCTTAAGAACATCTTTGTTTACATGCTTTGTGAGCTTTGTGGGGAGTGAAAAATGGATCCTTTTAGAGGAAGAGATTCTGATTTAAAGGGGAATTTGGAGTATATTCATTTTGTTTCTGTTCTTCTTTAAATCAAGCACCGGTTAACATTTCAGTTTTTAAGAAATTGGTGATCTCCTGAGTAGACTAATCAACCTGATGGCGATTAGGCTCTAACAAATAACCGGCTGAGCTGTTTAATAATAATTTGAATCTGCTGAGCTGAAGGACAATGCAAGCATGTGATGCAGACTGTAAAATTATTACCGCATCACATGCTTATGCCGCTGGTGCTGCTGCAGTTCGTCACCTGAATTCAGACACGAAGCATCTTTGATGCTGTAACTCAAAGTAAAAGATTTTTCTGTAGACTCCAGGGTGTCATCCTTAATATTTCAAGAAAAGTCTTCTGGACTGTGTGGTGAAGTGATGTTCAGAAAAAGTGAAAAAAATGAAAGTGTATGCTCGTCGTTAGAGGCTAAAAATAATGATGGAGACGTTTTTGAACAGGAGTGGTTACTTTCCCAATTTACCCAAATTGGGCAAATTTAAATAAGTAGTTTAACTCTTTCATACAAGCACTAATAAAAAGCTATTCCATAAAATGTTAAATACATTAATTTACCTCTTCAGTCACATGCAATGATGCTGTTTTTATGTATTAATGTATAATGTATGTATTAATGATAGTTGACTTGGGTTTTCTTTATTTAAATGTATACTATTAAATACTTATTATATAAATATTTAATAAATATAGCTATATTGTCTTATTTATAAATCAGGAATATTTAACTATTTATTTATTCATTTTAATAGTTGACTAGGTATTGAATATATTCAACTTCTCTGTTTATTAAAATGTTATTTATTTATTTTTTTTCATTACATTTAGTTATTTAGCAGACGCTTTTATCCCAAGCGACTTAAATTTTTTGGGTCATAGGGTTCAGTGTCTTATTATTATTCTTCTTCTTATTATTATTATTGTTATTATTATTATTATTATTATTATTATTATTATTATTATTATTATTATTATTATTATTATTATTATTTCATGGAGAATTAAATGGTTGGTCATTCTGGATCAGTTTCCGCCCTGTCCAGCACTGCTCAGATCATTTCACTCTACTTTCCTTCATCGTACATTAACTGTAATGAATTTACCTTTGACACCCAGATTTGCCGGTTACGCAGTGAGTTGGACATTGTTCGTGGAAACACAAAGGTGATGTCGGAGATGTTGACTGAGATGGTGCCAGGACAGGAAGATGCTTCCGACTACGAGCTGCTACAGGTAAGTAACCCCAGTTTGAGTCTGTGAGCAAATACTACTGTACTATTTTTTATTCCTTTTTAGCATTTTCTGTACTTACCCTGAAGACTGATATTCAACGTATGGCGACTTGATTTTGCGACGTGTGTATTTGTGTTGCTTAGGAGCTGAACAGAACTTGTAGAGCCATGCAGCAGAGGATAGTGGAGCTCATCTCCTGCGTTTCCAACGAGGCGGTGACTGAGGAGCTGCTGCATGTCAACGACGACCTCAATAATATTTTCCTACGTTATGAAAGGTTGGAGAACAGGGGAAAAACTCCAAAGACTTACATTTTCTAAACATTATCTGTGGAGTCTGTGGTTGAGATCACACTTACTATACCAGCTGGCTCGTTTTAAGCATGACAGGTGTCTGAATGAATGAATGATGGCGTTGTCTGGAGAGCCTAGATTAGTGCTTTGTGCTATTTTTTTTTCCTTGCACGTACATTACTTCCTTAATTTTCCCAATATGTCCAAATGTAATGTTGATATGAATGTAAAAGTTACGCTTACATCTAAGTTATAGCCCTGTCAAACATTAACAGGGTGCTGTAAAGGAATATTGGCTACTTCCCCTGCATGCTTTATGAAGCGTGAACTGTTTTGGGAAAGAGAAACGCCCAAATGTTTGTGGGGTTTATGTGTGAAAACTGTTCTTATTCCACAAATTCAGATGCAACCTTTTTATTTTTACAGTAATAGCATTGTGTGTTTGCAGAGATGAAAGCATTTTAAATGTTGCTTTCTCTTTGTTGCTTCAGGTATGAGAGGTTTAGGTCTGGGAGATCCTCAGCTCAGAGTGTCAACAATGGGGTGAGTCAGTGTTTAGTGCAGTGAAATACTCAGCACTTGCATCCCACAAAAATCCAACTTGGAAACTTCTCAGCTGCATCTTTATGTCTTTTTTTTTATTTGTCTACTTACGTTTTACATTGTTTGGTCATCATATTTCATTAGAGTTTGTTCTGAGTTGCATGTTACGTTATCACTCAGTGGTTTAAATGTATTTCAGGTAGAGGTCAGTCGATGTGGGGTTCCTATGGATGATGCTGATCTTTAGAAATCCTGGCAGCTGATATGTGATGTGAGGTTTTTAATCTCAACAGCATCATGTTATAATGAGTAGTGTGATGTGCACAAAAGTAAAAAATGTACACATTTTGATCAAAAAAGGGGAAAAAGCATTTTGAACAGGCATCATAACTGATTCAAACATAAGAGGGCTTTGTCTGAGGAAGCAAGGAAAAAGACTGAATGTGATGAAGCAAGAAATAAGACAATTGTTAATTGGGACTGACTTTTACTGGCTGGAGAGAGCACAGAGATGAAACAGGATGCAAGATGCTGAATTATCCTTCATTTATCATTCATTTAGTTTGAAAATCTACCAAATTTCAGGAATGTTGTTTTTAAATGTGTAGATGATCAACGAGTTCTGTGAGTAAAGCTAAGAGCAAATGAATAAATTGTAAACTAATGAAAGAAGACATTTTAATTGACGATAACAAATTCCTCCTGTCCATCTCTCATCAGCTTTTTCAGTTGTTTCTAAAGAGACTAACTTTAAAAGTCAAACCTAAACATTTTAATGAAGCACAAATGTTGCCATATTGATGCGGTACAGATACAGTCTTGTCCAGTTTTCCACAAGTTACTAATAAGGATAATATAGATGAGAAAAGGGGCAATGCTATCTGTTTGTTTCTTTTACTGCTGTGTCCACCTGTGCTATTAAAAAAAAATAGACCTATTATTTTGACTTGCATTTTTTCTATCGATTAATAGATCAACATGTTGTTTCAGATCGTTTTACTGTATGTTGATTAGCTCTTTGCCATGTGTGTGTGGCGTGCCTAATTAAATGGACACCCAACGAAGACTAAATACACCGCCCATGTAATTTGTTTTTGTCTCCATCAATTAACATATTGACAATGCTGAAAGAGTAATATTTTACCGTAACCGTGGATGCAAAGTACAAACAGTGCATTCAGGCAAGCTAGTGCACTCATCCATCCATAGACAAAGACATGAACAACTAGCTTTGAAGCAGACTGGATTTTACTAGCACGAGCTACACGCTGCACATGTCTGAGCTGCTTTTATATGCTGAGCGTTGTTCACTCTTAATATCTGCTTTGCAGTGAACCATAACATTTCCATTTTTCATGCGCATATCTGTCACATTAACAGATACTGCACATGTGCTCTAACAGCTGCATACTGTAAAGCTCCTTTTTGCCTTATGCATGGGTTTGTTTCCTGTTGCTTCCTCTGTGTCTCTAACCTTTAAAAAAAAAGCAATGATAAATGAAATCATCATTGCTTCTTCATTGGGTTTCCAGTTGTTTAGGCACGGCGCTTCCCCTGTTGTCATGCCATCACATTGTGTCTCTGCACTGGCATGTTAATGGTATTCACCGTCTCTTCCTTTCTGTTCTTTTCTGATCTTCTGTGTCTGTGGCTAGCTGAGACAGGCAAGTATGGACATATTGTCAACCCTCCTAAACGAGCAGCGCCACCCATGAAACATGGCTAAATTATATGGGCTCGTTCTCCCACAGATTATCACCCCATATGGCATGTTTTAACTCCACAGACCCCAGTAGTCAATGATATGAGGAACCTGGATGTGAATGGCAAATGTGCAAAGTGAACATGTGCCTAGAGTCACTGTCATGTTGTGTTTGCAACGTTACAAAGATTTAGTCTTCCTCCCTGCTGTTTCTGCCTTCTTAAGGGGATCGCTTTGTGTTTTTGGAGAACTTACATTTAAGGCAGCATCGAGCATTGCTCAAAACATATCATGATTTCATGATCTCTTTTGCCCCCCCTTAAGAAAAAGCTCCCCATAAAGTGACTTAATTGGCTTCGATCCTTAGCGGCAGATATTTTCATGAGTCACTGAAACAAATCAGCACATTTTTAAGACTATGTGGACGGTTGTTATGTTATAATTTATATTTTACCTCGCAATATATATATATATATATATATTTTTCCAAATATAATCAAGGAAGTTAATAATTGAAAAGCCTGCTTTTCCCAAGCCTTCTACAGAAGGATTTGTTTTGCAGCAACTCCCCAGTCCCCGTCTTTTTTTCTTTCTCTAAAAAATATTTTCAACAAGAGCCTTGTCGTCTAATTATTATTTACTCATCAGGTCCTCAGCGAGGCTACTGAGGACAACCTCATAGACCTTGGGCCAGGCTCCCCTGCGGTGGTCAGTAACATGCCCCATGCAGCTCCTACCAGCTTACCCCCCACCCTTGCAGCCCCTGAAGGAAGTCCCTCCTCACCAGCCACCTTGGCTTCCCGTCTGGCTGGTCTAGGTGTGTATGTGTTACATAAGATAACAACTCTGAGGCTGCGTCCGAATGTGCCCCCTATGCCCTAACCACTCATTCATTACATAGTGTGCACTGCATAGTTTCCCTCAATCTGCTGGCGATTCGGACACGAAGCACTACTTCACTACCAGCTGTAACTATAGCAACAACTTACTTGGAGACGTTGCGAATCCAATCTAATTTCGTGTAAAAATGTCTTATTTACTTAATTTTATTCTTGCTAGAAAAGTGATAAAAATATGCTTTATAGTTCTTTGAAACATTTTTGATGTTCGTATAATTTCCGCCATCGTAAGCTCCGGCCCGCAATGCATTGTGGTCTATATTGACCCGTCTAGTGACCATTGAGGCTCACTACTTTTCAAGATGCATTGTGGGTAATTTTACACTACTTTTTTCCTTCAGTACATTGGGACACCCCAACAAAATGGCGTGAGCACTATAGGGCATAGGGTGCATATTCGGTCACGGCTTGAATGTTTTGGTTTTTTTTTTTTACAGTTTGCGGTACGTTATGCAGTTAGAATGATGTAAGTTTCCATGACGATGTCGTAAAAAATGGTTCTCGATTGATGATAATTGTGTTGGTAAAATATCAAGTTAGGTTGTCATATCTCAGCTCCAAAAAAAGAATATGGATGTAAATATTTGGCAAGGAATGTTCCTCTTTTCTACATTTCATCAACATTATTTTAGAAGTTAACATACAAAAGATTTTATTGATTCAGAATTTTCTGTGCCAGCAACTTAAAGCAGCTGATATTTATTTTTAAATTCAACCGTAATGAATAGTAAACAATTTCTCACAATCACAAATGAACTCATTAGACTTGTATGTTATCAATATTTTAATTTTAATCTGTCCTCAAACTTACCAGCTAACAATTTGAACTTGTGGAGTGGAAAGAGCTGAGCAGATGAATACATGAGCTCAGCCAGCTATGTCCGACCAGAACTCATTGCAATATAATCCTGATAATCAATAATTCAGCAACTTTTTTCAGGAAATCCTGAAATGTAACTGTTGCTTTTAAGTCCCATGCATGGAAACTGTTTACTTGGCTGAAAATAACCTTCATAAAGTGACACTAGGGTATGTTTCTTCCCTCCATAGACATGGGTGCAGACAGTGTGAGCAGTACCCTGAGCTCTCTCTCCAGCTGTAAGCCTCCACCTGCCCAAGACGACTTTGATGTCTTTGCTCAAACCAGGACCGGAGCCATGTCCGAACCTCGGAAGACGTAAGAGAACACTGTCACATCACTGTTTGTTTATTTCAAGCTGTCGTGTCATCTTTGACCCAACAAATACCAAGAGGAAGATGAAGTTTTGCCAAGATGACAACATCCTCCACATGTTTTGTCTCAGGTCTGCAGCTGAAGAGAGGCACACCGCTGGTGGTCCTCCCCCAACTCTGGATGTCCTACAGCCAGCAGCAGCAGCAGGAGGAGGAGGAGGGGTGAGTCTGGGTGATGAGTTGAGCAGTAAACTCTAATTTCCGTAACATGCAGACCTCATCGCATCTTTTTTTACTGGCCCCGCAGGATGTCAGTAATCCCACAAATTTAGAAAGGAAGTTAAGCGTGTTTTTTTCAGATTTGAAAGTTTCATGATAATTGTTTGACTGTAAAGACGTTACAGGAAATATTCAAACTTTTTTCATGTATGAAAAACTAATCACGTTCATCCAGTAGAGGTTTCTTGATGATGATGATCAGAGCTTTAACTGCTTTAACATACATCAAGGCGTTACATTTTCTGTATTTTTTTAAAGAGTGAAAAGGAAAAAAGGAAAAACATACCAGATTTTCTCATATCCATTGAATTATTTGTGTCACGTCATCCATAAATACTGATTTGCCTTTTTTATCATATTGTTTTTACCAGCTAAATTATTTAAGTCTCATTTAAGTTTATTTTAACAATTACTTCATATGTTAAATCATATTTTCTGTTGTGTTTGGGGCTGGTTTTTGTTGTGTTTTCTGGCCACCCATGGCGCTCTTAGGGTGTCGGAGGTCAGTCCTCTGTCATGGATGACATAGAGGAGTGGCTGTGTACTGATGTGGTGAGCCAATCATGATTTTTATTATTTTTGCTTGCTTTTCTTTCCTTTTACACTCTGTTGTTACCTTTCATATCATTTGTGTCTGAAGCTTGAAAATAACAAATAACAAATGAATCTTGTCACATTTCATCACTCTGTGATCAGTCACATCTTAACTAATTAAATATTGTTGAGAACACTTGAAGAATGTGGGGAAAATGAGCATGATTCTTCTTGGATGTGATATAAGTACTGACAAATCATACAGTCTGGATGTTTAATATCAGTCTGTATATTTCTTCATTTTGTGGTGGAACTAAACCATAACCACTCGTGGTTTAATATGAACACTAAAACATCTAAAGAGTTCATGTTCATTTTGTACAAATTTGTCAAACCGTTGATGTTTTCAGTCATGTGTCTTGTTGTGACAGGTAAGTGAAACTTGGATAAAGAAATAAATGATTGGTTGATTATTTCTTCCGTTTTTAATACTACAAATCAGTGTACTACAACTCGCATGTTTTCCCTTGTTTCTCATTTCCCAGAAGCATAATCCTTATGCGTCATGCTATGTAAAGGTGCTAAATGGGCTTTCCTGCAGTGTATAACACGACACTAGTTGGAATTATTACAGTTTTTGATCTGGTCTTTTTCTCACAATAGAATTAACATTCACACAACTATTATTTCAAATTCCACAACAATTGGTCTTTTCTACAATTAACAATTCTCATTGAACTGATGAAATTTCAAATGCTTTTGAACATGTTTAATGCAATTATTTGCTTTGGTCATTTTCCCCCCAAATCAGTTTTCTCCATTTGACTCATTTCTTGAAACAGAAATCACATTATCAACATAACACAGACAAACCTCCAAACCACTTAGCAATTGTTCACAATCTAAATGAATTTTCCATTCATTTCATGAAATTGTAAATGTCTCAGTATCTTAGTACTGCTTTGTAAATGATCAAGCACAATTACCCTACAGCTTTTACAGTTAGCCCACAGTTGGCCCACAGTTGGCCCAGAGTTGGCCCACAGTTGGCCCACAGTTAGCCCACAGTTGGCCCACAGTTAGCCCACAGTTAGCCCACAGTTAGCCCACAGTTGGCCCACAGTTAGCCCACAGTTAGCCCACAGTTGGCCCACAGTTGGCCCACAGTTAGCCCACAGTTAGCCCACAGTTAGCCCACAATTAGCCCACAGTTAGCCCACAGTTGGCCCACAGTTGGCCCACAGTTGGCCCACAGTTAGCCCACAGTTAGCCCACAGTTAGCCCACAGTTAGCCCACAGTTGGCCCACAGTTAGCACAGTTCCCAAGCAAACAGACATTGTTGATCTGTAATATTAGTTGATTCTCAGTCTGGTTATTCTCAAAACTTGTTTACACCTTTTCATTGTTTAAGTTACATACACAATAGTCTGTTTAATTGTCAAAATGAGTCAAGAACATTAAAACTTAAATACCACATATGAGTCTTGTGGAGCATTTGATTTTGTTGTTTATATGACAGTATATTGTGGTGTCTGCATTTTCTTTTCAACTCTGCTGTATTGAAGTTTCTTTTCCGTATCAGTGCAAAGTGTGATGTCAAACCTTGGCGACTACTCTTACTGTAAACGCCTACTTTCTTTCAGTTTTATCTGCAAGTATATTCTGTTAGCTTAAAAAGAAGTAAAATAACTATTGACAATGAAGCACTTACATCAGACTAAAAGGTGAACATGAGGGATATTACAATGACTCTCTGGCTTAGTGACAAAAGTCTAAATCAGTTGCAGCACTTTGTCAGTGGCAAAGGGATGATGCATTTTGGGGGGGCTGACTATATGAGAAAGGAATTTTGTTTGTTACTGTTATGAAAGAGATATGAGCTTTTGCAGGCGAGATAATGCTTTTGTGTTGAACTGTAAGACTGTTTTGCTAAAGTATTTTAGGAGTTTTGAGAATGTAAAATCTGTTCCATGAAATGAGCCAAACTGATAGAGAAAAACTGTACAGGAAGAAAAAAGTCCACCAAACACAGAGTTCCCTTTGATTTTTTTTTTTTTTTTTTTTGCTTTAAACTGGTGCTTTAGGTAGATATGAATTTGGCTTCTAGTGATTTGCAGCAGATTTGGTACAGTCAGCTGATTTGCCTTTTTGGGATGTTGTTTTTTATAGAAAGGAGATGAAGGGGAGGAAGGTGTCACCAGTGAAGGTACAGTACCATAAATCATCTTTTTTTCCATTTGTCCTTGCTGTTTACTTTTAGATTTTCATATTCTTTCTTTCGTTGATGCATCCAGAGTTTGACAAGTTCCTTGAAGAAAGAGCCAAAGCTGCTGAGACAGTCCCCACACTACCATCACCCCCCAGTGGCAACCCGGGGGCAGCGCAGGGAACCCCAAGTCGGAAGAAACCAGACAGACCTGAGGACACTTTGTTTGCCATGTAGACCTTTGACCTCTGATCCCCAGCCTTAGACCCGACCATCTGAGCAGCACAACCTGAGAACTGACTGACCTCTTTACTCCACTACATTACGTTTTGCACATGTGCTACTTATAAATAAGAGAATATTAAACATCTCATCAGAAAGGGAAAACCGGATGGCTTATATTGTTGGAGGCAGTGAAGTGCTTGTTGTGCACTGCAGAGCTTCATGTTGCAGCTAATCATTAGGAGCAACTACTTTCATTTTATTTACAAAAAAGGAAACAAAAGGGGTTCATGTCGAAGTTCCTCAAGCTGGCATCAGATTTGTCTTCATTTTAGTTTTTTTCTATTAAAAAGACAAACTTATCTCTCTGTTTGCAGCAGCAGACTGCTCCCATAATCAGCAGAAGCACTGATCGTACCTTTAAGGGTCTTGTTTTGCTGGTGTTTGTTGCAATCTCGTCTTGAGTTCATTTGTAAATCTGTAAACGGCAAAATGTCAAGTTTATTAGTTGTGTGTATATTTAAGCTACATATATATGAAAAGAAGACAATTTAATGCAGAGTTTGGGAAAGAGTTTATGTTCCATTTGCTTTGACAATAGGGATGTACCTCACAGGGGGGTCAGTTTTATCAAGGGAAGAGACAAGTGAAGACTTGTAAACACTATCGAAAAAAAAAAGATATCAAAGAAGAATAAAGGGAGTTTAGGCTTTGTGATTGGCATTTGTTGCACACTGCACCAACAAACTGGTACGAGGCCCCCAGCTGGCTCTGCCGTGTCAGAATCATTGGACAGACCTTAATGCAGTGTTAGTGATGGTTTGCTGCTCGCTTCAGATTTATTGAGATTATTTTTGTGGAGATATATTACCCCGAAGCTGCTAAAGTTGGTTGTAATTCCATCAGCCGAGCAATGCTGTGTAGTTATTTTTCATCTGTGTAATTGTATGCTGAGCGCAGGTCTCGTGGATTTAAGGTGAATGAGCTCTGAACATGCTCAGTAGCTGAACAGACACATGCTGGTATGTATGAGTCTTAACTTGGGGACTAAGTCCTATCACTTTGAGTAGACAGTGTTGTGTGTTTTGTCCTAAAGTTGAGCTTAGAGGACCAAATGTGGGTTTTTTTTTTGTTTGGTTTTTTTTTTGGTTTCGTTTAGTTTAGATGTGAGAAGGTCTTGCTGCATAATGTTATTACTTTAATTTGGAAATTCACACCATTGTTATTCGAGTATGTCAGCAAATTTAACATCACACTACAGAAGCAGCTTGCACATTGTTTTGTGCTTTTTTTTTCTTTTCCGTTGACGTCTTGAAGGCCTGACCTTTCAGCATGACATTTGTTTTCAGAAATGAGCTCGCTGCAGACTAACTGCTACAAATGAGACATTTAACTCTCAACAACAGCGAATGCAACATGTCACATTCACAACAAGCTTAAAAAAAAAACCCCATGCACTTAGCAAGTCAGCTAACACTTAGCCAGCTGTAATTTAATGACAAATGTTTAACCAGAGGTGTAGAATTAATTTAATCAACACTATTGTTTTTGTTCTGATCAGTATTTACATGAAGTTATTCTTTTAAATTGGAAATGGTGAAAACCATTTTTGAGCAGATGTATTTTAGTAGTTTTTCCTCTTTTTTTTGTTTTGTTTATGGTCTTCAAATATTCCCTTTTTTACATTGCTGCTGGTTAAAATAATTTTCCTTGTCATGTTTATTGGTTGTGTGGCTGTTCGTGTTGGTTGAAAGTGTGCATACAGTAAACATATTGTCTTAGACATGAAGGATTTTTAATAATGATCTCATTCGGATCTTACTAGGCGGACTAGCATGTTAACATAATTCAACACAAAATCTTTTCGAACCACTTTTCGACAACGCATCAGCATTGCACATTTTTAAAAGGGAAATTTCCTGTTTTTTTTTTTTCTTTTTGTGTTGTTTTTGGTGTTGAACGTGTGTTCTGTAATGCAGAGATGTCTCATCTCAGTGGACTGGAACAGAGACCTCCTAAATGAGCTTGTGAAGAATGCTCATCACCCTGTTTGGTGCATTGTCCTGTTTTGCAGAAGAAGTCTTTATAAATCTGTGGATTATAATAAAAGGAAAAAGATGTAAAGGGAGACTGTGCTGCGTGACTGTCGACTCTTCTGAGTAACCTCATCTCTCATTTTCTCTTTGTGTTGTTTGACTTATGCATGAAATCTCAATAAAGATTAGCAGTGTGTGATCCGCATCCTGGTGTTCTTGTCTTTATTCTGTTGTCCCACCGCTGCATCCTCTCACCACTCCTTCGCTTTTAACCTTCCCACAGCTTCCTCATCTAGTAGCTGATCATTAGTAAACCCTTCTCAACCCCTCCCACCTCTCTGGAGAAATCGGTGGGCCCGACCGATGGGGTTCCCCTATTGGTCATGAGAAACCGCCTCATCCCACAGCATGTTCTGCCCCCCGAGTCACTGAAGCATTTTCCGGTCAAGAAAGAGGGGTGTGTCTGTCAGGCCAGTAGTGGAATAGACAGGATCGCTGTTTGGGTCACAAACTGAATTCATATTCTAATTACAACAAAGCTGCTGGTGGATTCATCTCTGAAAGGTAAACTCATGCTTTTCCTTTTTATGTTTGGATTACATGAGGAGATTTTGAATGAAATGTGAATAAAAGCATGTTAAAGAATAAAACAACAATGTGTGATCTTTTTAAACTACTCTTATTCTTTTCATATGCACAGTAATACGCATTTTTGTCCTGTTGTGTTGCAGGTGTTTGAGCGTACAAACTGAACAAAGCATCCACATTTTCTTGGATTCATTTGGGAAGACTGGCTGCAAGCATCTGGCCTCTGCAAATGGTTAGGCATCAGGTTATAGACAGAGACAGACTGCCAGACATACGGCTGCAGATAAACACGTCCTCGCTTGGATTCATCATTTGCCACATGGTTCAATATGAGAGAGATTCTGACCAGAGCTGTGGTGCATTGTAGTTGCATTGCATGTTATGGCAGCACGGTGCAATGGATCTGCTTTGCAGCATAGACTTAGGTTTAAAGGCGACTCGAATATGAGAGTAAAGAAAGCAAGAAAATCAAACCTATTTTTTATTTCTCAATTAGAGGACATGTATTAGCACATCATGAGGCTGCTAATAGTCTGTTTTTATGTTTCTCTGATATGACACAGATACTGGTTTATTGCAGGGATTTCAAGTTTCAGTACTCAAGTCCCCATCCTGCAGGTTTTAGATGTTTCTCACCTTCAACACATTACAATCAGATTAAATACACATCCCCACAGCTTGTCAAGTTTTCCCCAGCAGTTTATCAGGTTTTGCACAGCCAATGTAGCATTAGTTTCATCAAGCATGTGTTTGTAAAGGCAAACACTTGAAATCTGCAGGATAGTGGCCCTTAAGGACCAGAAATCTTTGTTTTTTTTTTCTTACAGAGTATTGATGGTCTATAAAACAGTGACATCTGCTGGCGGTTGGTGGTAAAGAGTGCACTAAAGCTTGTGCAGGCCTCACTAAGTGCTTGCATTGCTTCCCCGGCTTGTCCGTGTTGCACATGCATGTTAAGTAGTGCTTTTAAAAAAGAGGAAGTCAGTAAGTCTACTTGGCCACATGAAGTATGAGGACAAGTTTTGGTAAACTGTTGATGATTCCCTAAAAAGTTATCTTTGCATCGTCTTCCCTTTCACAGTATTTACTGTAGGAGACTCAGAGGGATGTTGCAGAACCTTCGGTCTGTACCAGAGGTTAGTCCTTGTTGATTTGTTTTATAAACAATTGTCTCGTCATCAGCTGTCTGTGATGTCTTATTTAATTCATTTACAGAAATGTCTTGTAAAGATGTTTACGTGCAAACACATGCTGAAACTTTGCATAAAGGTGCAACAAACTAGCACTTTCCTGAAGGTCAGATTAGTTCTTAGTTCTTAGTGCAGCACCGCTACAGTTCTTGCAGGTTTTCTTCACTGCCAGATTTTGGCTTGACACCCCCCCCCCCCCCGATTCCTGCAAATGATTGTTTCTTAACTACAATACTGAGGAAACAGCTTCACTACGTAAAGAGTAAAACACTGCAAGCAGACGTTTTATTTTGAATTACAGCAGTTTTATAATCTGATTAATGCAGATTTTATGTGGTTTTTACATTTTTCCTACAGTTTATTCTTCATATTGTATTTTTTTTGCTATTTGTTTTGCTAAAATCTTGTGAGAAAAATAAATTGTCTTTAATAAGTTAAGTGTAAAGCTCTTTAACTGCATGCACTTTTTCAATTGATAACCTAGTGAATTCTATTCATAATTGCCAACATTTGTTTTGCTTCTGTACTTTTGTTGTTACTGTCTTATTAGAGGAAATCTGAAATTATAGAAAAACATTTCTGGTAAACAGGAATAATTTGGTTTTATACCATGCTCTGCAAAGTTAGTGTTTCTGTTAGAGGAGTGAGATTATTTAACAAGCTTTGGAGATTTGCATTGTACTCCTAATTGTTCTCACTGCAAATTTAAGCAAATAATAAAATGAGCTGCTTTTGTTTAAAATGCGGAAAAGAAAGTGATTGATTTATTCATTTACAGTCACTGAAATCTTTTCATGCTGCTGTTCTTCATCCTTTTGTGTATTTGCTTATTTGTGCTTCTGACGAAACCTTTAACACCTGTCACGATTGTTGGCATGTTTACAGCACCAGAACTGACAAATTTAAACAGATTTCTGGCAGATTCCTGAGTTACGTTTTCATTTGAATGTCAAGCCTTTCCGTTTATTAAATTACATTTTCTCCATTTCCTCTTACGAAATCAAAACCCCTCTGGTGACCCCTGCTCACCTACTTTGGTTATATTTCTACCAGGGACATCCTTCTAACAGCAGAAATGTAAACACGTCTCCCAACATCCATCAATTGACAAGCAGTCCTGATTTTTCTCATCACTGATACACACTCACATTTAAAACTAATAGCATATTTCTATTTTAAAAGTGCATACTGGCTGCACCTCCAGCAGCTATAAAATAGCAAAGGGCAAAGATGTGTATTTGTCAGAGACCTCAGGCTATTTCACACATCTTCATCAGCTTGCAGCCAGTCTGTCTGGTGTTGCCAGACTCACTCATACTTCAGCATTTTCCTAATGGTCGGATAAAGACAAATGATACAAAACAGTACGCTAATATTTATATATTTTCTTCCACAAAATGGCCTCGGTGAAATCCAATCCCAAAGCAAAAACTCAAGTTAAAACGACCTACAGTATTTGTGTTTATGATGTAGTTATTATTAATGCTCCACATCAGTAGGTTCCCAATTCCATGTAGCTGCTATTCTATAGTTTCTTGCCCTCAGCTGCTAATTTTACCTGACGTCATGCACAATGAAGTCTGTAGATGAGGAAATACTATGGAAGTAATAAGGGAGCTGGCTAAAAATATTCAAAAATTAGGTAGGAATGAAACAAGGGTGGATTTAGAAGAGGTTGTTAACAGATGCTATTTATTGGGACACACTGCCAGTAGCTAGGCTTTTCTATATTCACTGATAATGTAATCTGTTCATTGACTTTTCGGGCCTGAATGGTGCCCTGTTTTTTCTTCAGCCGCCTCCAAAGACTCACGTAGCCTTGAAGCACTTTATGCTAAGTTAATTTACCCAAATATATCCACGGCATCATGGCAGCAGCCACCCCCCTCTTCCTCAACATCAACAACTTTGTTAATGGAAACTTGCTGATCCATAAACGTTTGTGCCGCCGCAGACGTTTGCTGGGGGGCAGCTCACATGTGAATGTTAAAATCCTGCAGATCGATGAGGGGCATTTGCAAGGGAGGCATAAGGTGTGTTTAATTATAACTGCGTCAGGGGTTTGTGGGTGTGCGTGTGTTGGCTGGGGGAGGTGTCACTGTTTTAAGCTTGGGAGAGGGGCCCCGGTATTTAAATAGGGTCACTTCTAGGCCTCACCTTGCAAGTGTTATGCTATATTAAATGCCACTCATGTTAAGTGTGTTGAAACCCTTCTCAGATGTAGTCAAGACATAATATAAAGGTTAAATTGAAAAATGTCCCTTCAAAAGCTCAAGGAACATGCCATGATTGATATCCCTTGTACAGGAAAAAAAATGTTAGCCATATCTTTGTTTTGTTAGGCCTTTCTAAGTGAGTGAATACAATACGCTGTAATAAGTAGTGACTGGATTAGAATGTAAGTGTAGGTTGTTAAAAGGTCAGTGAATAAAAATTAGCAAAAAGTAAACTGAAGTTGGCTTAAGAACAATTGTATTTCAGCTGAAAGGCCTATCTCATGGTTGTCTACTTGTAGTGGCTTAAGCACAGATGTTGCTAACAGCATTAGCAACAATGAGTTAGAAGACAGATACAGTATCACTGGATTTTAGTGTCTTTTTTCCAGCTACAGCTTTAGCATAATATGCTAATATACCCCATGTGTGACCACTAACTGACAGATATCATTGGGTTTTGTGTGTTTTTCCAGCTAAAGGTTTAGCATGACATGCTAATCTGTCTCATGTTATCAGGCACTGCTAGGAGCATTCTTCTATCATCTCTGTGCTAGCATCTTCAGAACAGTCGTCAAGTGAGGAAGACAGAAGGCAAATAAAATACGCTACACACTTTGAGCACCATCTGTTTAAGCTTCATACAACATGTAATGCAAAACTGTTCCTCAGACACGTTCTAATGAACACACAAATAGGGTCATAGGGCTCCTTGACTGAATTGTTAGTTGATGTTTGTGCATGTATGTTTTAGTTCAGTTTTTGTGTCAGAAAACATTTATTTTTTCTTCTGTCTGTATTGCTTCAGTTCTGTACATGTATATACTAATAACTTAATATATTCCAGTATTAAAATGAGTCATCTGTGATCTTGTTGAGCTAGTGCACTATGAAAATGTTCAATACAAAGTCCTGGTTTAGTGGTTAGTGTAGTGAAAAAAGGTCATAACAAAAAGGAAATATCAGAAAAAAATTGATTACTTAAATACATGTATAAATAAACAGAATAGTATTAGAATGTGACTTTAGAGCAAACATAAAGCCACACGAATACAAAGACCCTGAGAGTGGGCATGCATTTTCCAGCTTTTCACATCCTTTATACTTGTTTCCATATTTTACATGGTTTAAATTTCTTACAAAATCTCATTTGTAATCAGAGATGAGCTTTTCTTACCATTGTTATATTTTAATGTAAGGGGATATAAGATTCAATCAATTTAAAGCACAAATGAGATGAGTCTGTGCAAGTTACCCTGGTAACAAACACATTTTCTGACTTTAAATGAAGCTTAAGATGTGTTGATCTGCAAAAATTATTATTTTTTACATTTAAATTTTACAGATATTTTTAATTGAGTCATGTAAATATTTTGCCATAGTTTAAATTGCTTCTTAAGCCACGCATTCAGTCATATTATAGTGAAAATAATGATGAAAAAAATCAAAGGGAAGTTAGAGAATTCCTAATAATTTAAAAACATATGACAAAGCAATTTCGACCTATTGTCTTAGGACAATTAAATAATTTCAGCCAATGTTTACTTTGTATTGTCTAATTTGTAAAGCATTTTGAAAATACATTATTAACTGAATCGAACCTCACCTCACAGTTGTGCTCACAGTAAATACTTACAGAGGACACTAGACAGCCCACAAACAGAATAACAACAAATGGATTGTTTACTGAGTGGGTGTTTTGCTCATCTTTTTTGACTGTACAGATGTTTTCATTTGAAGCAGTTTTTCCATCTCAAATCCATTACTACACACTGCACCTCTGTGTTTCCTCATTTACAATTTCAAGTTTAATAAATCCCCTTCTGTGGAGTTCTTGTCTTTAGATGTCCCTTAAAGTTCCCAGTTTTGGATCCAGAACATCATACAGGAATAAATTATTTCTTTTCTCTGTCTTCTAAAGAGCCCAGAAGTGCAGGTTCAGGTGTTGGGGCTCGAGAACATGAACGGATGGCCCTGTGGACACTAGATGTACAGGTCCATGAGGGGACCTGAACTGAGACAGAGGTGGATCTGGAGTGGAAAGGATGTAGTCAATGCTGAACTTGATCTCCGACTCTGGTTTCTCCTGCTGGTTGGGATTGGGGATGAGGTGGTTCTGTTGGGAACCAGGCCTCGGCCTCTCCGGGTTCAGCGGACAGAGGGTGGAGTTGAAGTCAGGACGACGAATGGAGGGTGCATGCTGGTTACTACGGCTCTCCATAGGGTGGAAAGGGGTCTCTGCAGAATCACGGAGGCCTATTTTCATGTTCCTCCGGCGCCGGCGACGTCGAAAGTTTCCATTTTCAAACAGGTCAAGCATGGATTCACAACCAGTAGCAAAAGTCCAGTAGTTTCCCTTTCCCTTCTCGTTTCCCTCTGTCCGGGGAACCTGCCAGAAACAACAATGAACTGATTCACCTGTTTATTCAACAACATTTAAAACTAACAGCTATGAGAATAAAGTACCAAAGAAAACATTAACTACTCATGCTTCTGCTGCTGCGCTCATTAGAAAATGAGTAAATTATTGCTATAAATGAAACTGAACTATTTAGAAAAAACAAGAAGATGCTTTATTCCTTTAGAAAAAGACACAAGGCAACAGAGACAACGTATTGCATTCACATATTCTTCATTCTTTCTTCGGCGCTGCGTCCTTACCTTGATGAAGCAGCTGTTTAGAGACAGGTTGTGTCTGATGGAGTTCTGCCAGGCTCTCTGGTTGGACCGGTAGTAGGGGAACCGCTTCATGATGAACTCGTAGATGCCCGACAGAGTGACCCGCTGCTCGGGGCTCTGCTGGATGGCCATGGCTATCAGAGCTATGTAGCTGACACACATAGACACACACATTAGGTGACAAATATCAGTCATCCTGCTTGGAGTCTGAATTTTTAAAGTACAATTTTTCCTTCATTTTAATTTGACAATATTTCCAGATGTAGGAAAAGTACATTTTTTTTAGATTTAAATGCTTGTTGAGACCTTTTGAACAATATTTAGCGACACAGCAATGGCTGTTATTAATGATTATTATTAATTAATGAATAAAAAATTATTAATACTAATAGGAGGGTTTATATTATTTTATCTAAAAAAGGCCAATGATGTTCTCTAAACCTGGAAATTGCCAAACAAAAATAAAATAAAAAACATTCAAACAGTAATAGCATTATTAGTAAGAAGAAAAAGAAGAATGATTTTATTTTTTTTGTCCCAAATATCTTCGTTACACTTAAATAATTTGAAGAATTTATATGTGATTAGAAATGTAATTATTTTTACTTTAAGAATGACTTTACTGCATTTACATTTTCTATATTGTAATGAAAAAAAAAAGTATAAAACATTTCTACAGCGACTGATGAAAGAGGATGAAGAAAAGGAAAATACATCAGAGTAAATGAAAGGAAGTCTTACATACCTATAGGCAGGTCGGCATATTTTTTTGTCTTCATCAGTGCTAGAAGAAGGATACCCGTCCCCGTCGTAGTTAAAACAGTTGAAGGGGTAGTGAGAGTTATCAAACATATCTTCACTTTGAGGAGTCAGATGTGCAGTCCGGACTGTGTGGCTCATCTGAGAGTCTTGGCCAAAGCCCAGCAGCAACACCCCGTCCTGCTGCTCTGCTCTGCCACCATGCTCTGCTCAGCCAGCTGACACTCACTCTGCGCTTTCCATGACGACGGCTACCTCCCACCCCTCCTACCCTCGTCATCCCAGCTGCTCTCAAATGGTTGAAGGTCTCAAGACACCCCTCTGAAGTCTTTGAACTTTTGTCACATTGCTAAAGTCTACGTTGAAATGATTTATATCTAATCTAGATGCTTTCTCCTCCTGCTATCTGTGCTTTTATTCCAGAAGTTCAGCCAGGGCCTGTTTTGGACTACAATACTGAAGCAGTTTACAGGTTACATATATTTCAAGTGGTGGGGGACAAACTGAAAACATTTTTATTTAGTCAAACTTTAACCTGGTAAATATCTCTGGTGAAGAAAAGTTCTCTCCTCTTCCTCTCCAGCATCTTTTAATTGACTGAATGTGTACAATTGATGTGAAATATTACGTTTAATTAAGAGGAAAATGAAAAGATGTATCTTCTTATGAGTTTATTAATAGCCTTCAAATGTGAATAAAACTATTGAGTGTTAAAAATAAATTAATTCAGCCAATTTAATGCAGATACATCATATCATTAAATCCTGTAACCATCTGATACCAGTTTCTACATTCCTCACAATGCCTTGTGCCTGTCATTACTCCCTCTTTTCCTGACATATACTCACCTTTGAGATCTTTTACCAACTTGGGCTCTAAGTGAGACTCTTAATTTTTGTTCATAAATTTTGACTCATTAAGAAGAAGAAAAAAAAAAAAAACTTTTACCAGGATATCCTCTTCTGTTAAGGTTAGCAAGTCTGTTTCCAGGAAGACAAACATGGGACACGTCAAGTATTTTTTAAAATTTTTTTATTTAATTTAATTTTTTTTGTTTCAGGCAGTAACATAATAATAAAGAAAATATAATCGGTCCTCCTTCAAACAGAAAAAAAGGGGTAAATAAGTCTGCCTGAAAGGAAGTGGGAAGAAGACAAGTTAATGCCTTAACGTGTCATTCTCAGACCTCTGAGGATCTGAAGGACATGCGGGAATTCAACCATTTGATTCAGATGTGTTGGAGAGGGAATCTAAAAGTTGCAGGACAGTAGTGCGTGAGGACTGAAATTAGAGAATCCCGCTTTTCGTAATGCTTCTTAACAGCTCATGCATATATGCATGTATTTGTTGTTGCATTCTACCCGCACATGGGAGCAGTGCTCAAAATAAGGAAATGTTTAAAATGTTTTATTTGTTTGTATATGTTGCAGGGTTTGATTTTGTCTCCAGGCACTGGAAGCCTTGTGGACGGATACGCAAGTAGCAGTAAAAATCAGAATAAAAAAACAATCCCAACACCTAAGCAACATTAATTGTATTTATTTGGCTGGAAAACTGTCCGATTCTTCAAAAATAAGGAATAAGGAAGTGTATTTATTTGGTTGATTCAGATTGCTGCTGTATGAAGACACGTCTCCCATAAAAATAAGACCAAATTCAGATTTTAATATGACACGTGTACTAACTTTGTTGTTGATGTTTTACTGTGTCGAAAACAAGGCTGTGTTGCTGCCAATCAACCATTAAACTGATAAAAAAAAAAATGAACAACTGCATATTGACCATAAAACTTCTTTAAATCCTGTCAGCTGAACTTTTCAGATCTTTTCACTGAGACACCGTATAACATGTCCTAACTTTGCATCCATTTGCTTCCTGTCTCTTCTCTGAGATCTCTCCAGTAAGTAAAAGTTCTTTTCCTCTCTTCCTACAACAATGTATGCTCGGTTTTCTTTACATCAGGTGGTGGTACTTGAGGGGAAAACGGTTTACAAGAAATGCTTGACTGCATTCACACAAATATTACTAACTTTTTTGTGTGGAAAAGACGAGAGGTTTCATTATTCCAAAGCTAGCTTGCTGATGGAAGAGCGTCATCTGATTAGCCAAGTAAATGTCCTATCAGATGTCTTGCTCTGTCACATGTTGTTAAACGTCAAATTGGACGGCTTTAAAACATCACGTGGTGTATCAAAGATCTAAATAGAAAAAAGATGTCCGACTCCTTACTACTTTGTGTCTCGGAAAGGACTACAAACATGTTTGGTGTTATTTTAGGTTATTTTAGCCAGGTTCATGCACATGAGTTCTCCCAGTAATTAATCCTTATAAGTAGTTAACATGGTTCCTTTCTGTGTTGTAGCTTTATATATTTACTACTGTGTATTTAGGTTGGCCATGGTGGTGGTACTTCGAGAGCTTGCTATTTTCTCAGATGGTACTCACTGTAAAAAGTTTGAGAACCACTGCTTTACATAATAAGTCATTGCTCATATTAAAAATGACAATCTAGTTGTTGTTTGTCTTGATATCCAGTTGCTCGTGCATGACCTGATGGTGTTGAACAGTGTAGCTCTAAAGTGATCCATCTTCATGGAGAAAAAGACATTTTTTTTCAGTTTCACAGTTTTTCAGACTTCAGGTGTGTAAAGTTTTGTGGTGCTATTTTAAAAATACCACTGGTAGATAAGCTCCTCCCTCATCACATATTGCTTGTAGCTTGATTAGGGACAAAAAGCACTCCCATTGCCAAACTCATCACCTGGGAGGCTTTATACATATTATATGGAAAAAGGAAAGGATACGAGGTGTTCAGACAGGTCAGAAAAAAGGTCTTTCATAAAAGATAATAACTTCTTTAGGTATGAACTTTGGCTTGTTCTGGGATGGACTGGCACCTCTCACCCAATGAATGCTGAGATAGTCCAGCTACTTCTGACCCTGAATTGGATTAAGCATGGAAACTGAATGAATGGTGTGAACTTTGTGCTTGTATCTCTCCACTGGTTGCTACAGCGAATCTTAAAACAATCTTTATAAAGAAGTCATCATACAACTTTAAAAGTTTTTTTTTTTTTAACTTTTCATGATTATTTTTTTTTCAGAGAAAAAGCTCTTTAATCGTGTTTTTGCTGTATTCTTCTCAGTAAAACTGATCCCAACGTTCACAGATCTGACCGTGAGCAAAAAGAGACATGCAGAATGAATGAAGCCTGGTGTAAAGAAGAGCTGTCTGACTGCAGCAGGTTGCTTATCTGGAGCCAGCGAGGATCCTGGACAGAAAGCTTCCCTCGTCCGTCCTCCATTCAGAAGGATTCCGGGTGGTCCACTGAGCTCTTTGGCCGCCTTCATGTTTTATTTTGCTGCTTTTTATAGCCTAATCTCTCTCTCAGCTAACTTCAAATCAACAAACAAAATCCTTTGCATCTTTGTTTTCTTTTTCTCTGTGTTAACTCTTAGGAGGAGGGGTGTGTGTGTGTGTGTGTCCACTTGGGCAGACATTTAGTCAACAACGGGAAGTTTTGTAGATGCTATCTAAAATGATCTATAATAGCCGCAAATTGTTTCCGTGTCTATAAAATAGGGGGGATGTGTATTTTCAAGGGCTCTTAACGGGGCAATTGGACGTTTCCCATGAGGACACAGTGGCCGGGAAAACAGCCTGAGGTCTGCTGGGCCTCTGTGTGTGGCCCCGCTACCGCTAGCCACCTATAGGAGTACCTCACTGGGAATACTATAGATCATAGAATGAGAGTAAACATTGCATCTATGGCAAGGATCTCCTTTTTTCAGCAAGATTTAAGTTTTATAGCCCAGATAAGAAAC
Source organism: Pseudomugil tenellus (assembly GCA_037177515.1). Classification (NCBI taxonomy): domain Eukaryota; kingdom Metazoa; phylum Chordata; class Actinopteri; order Atheriniformes; family Pseudomugilidae; genus Pseudomugil; species Pseudomugil tenellus. Next base: position 15,756,312 of record JBAMHX010000024.1, on the reverse strand, counting down.
CCGATTAGCTCGTGATGTTTTTGCATGAATGCTTTGAGCTCATTCAGATGAACGTGCTACTCTAAAGACACAGTAGCAACAGATTGATTCATGCAAAGCTGCAAACAGGGCTAACAGAACAGAGTATCAGTTTGGTATGAAGTGAGATCTGATAAGCCCCTTGTGGCTCGCTCCCATGACGAAGCTTCCTCTGCAGCAAGCCGCGGTGATTACAACCCCTAGTTCTCTGGTCACTCTCTGTCCTTCTGATGGTTGTCTCAGACGCCACTTCCTCCATCCGTTGCTCTGTCTGCCTTGCAGAGTGTTTAAGTGTGTGTGTGTGTGCATGCATTTATGTAAACTAGCCAAGGAGCTTTTCCGGGGGCTGTACTTTGAGGAAAGGTTATCAAAACACAACAGAGCACTGAGAACGGTAAACATGCTCATGTACAGATCTGGGGACTGAGGGCCATTTTCCTTGGCACTGTACTGTGTAGTCATCCTCACTGCCACCATTCAATGTGAAATTGCGCTGGGTTATGTTTAAGATAAGACTTCCACAAGAAGCCTGTGTTTGGGTTTGTACTTCAGAAGCAGCTTAAACACTTCTGGGCATTTATTCTCCCACAAAATACAAAGTATTTTATGTTTCTGGTTTCATCGTGCAGGGGTTTGAATTCCTGTGAATGGTTCTTTTAATCACTGTGGGGTTCATAGTTTTGGAAATTATCTCAGAAATCTCACATAGAAGTTGCATATTTTTAATTAGTTTTAATATATTTCACCTAAAACCAGAAAAACTTAGAAAGAAAATAAAGTGAATACACCTGCAGGAGTGAAAAGTGCTCGCAGAAGACCCATCATGCAATGCGTAAAGGTCAAAGACAGGCCAGGACTCTGTCAGGCACTGACCGCCCATGGCGGCTAAAATACAGGCCCCAGTGCCCAAAAAGCCCCAAAGCCACTGCCCCCACCCCCACCCCCCACCCTGACAGGCAACGCCCATAGAGGACCAGAAAGCTGCCCCATTCATCCCTCTTCCCCTCTCCAGTATCTCATCTTTCATCTAGCTCTACACACTCACACACTCTTCCTCCCAACACGCCCCGCGGGAGACGACCTCGGCGGGCAAGAAGGCAATAACGTGTAAAACAAATGTTGCCGTACTTCTGTATGAGTCAGAAACACATCTCTCTGGAGGAGCGTTGCGCTTCAGTGTGCTAGTTTCTGATTTGCATTCTGTTTTTATATTTTATTTGGACTCCACAAAGAAAAATTCTGACATAATTAGGCTGCAGGGTAACAGAAGCAGGGAGCTTTTGTAAAACTAGTAACATAGTAGTAGCAGCAATTTGTAGGTTTTACAAACTGTGGAGAAGTCTTTGAATTTCTATAGAAACTTTTCCACTATTAAGCTAAGACAATTGCCTGAAGCACTGTCACGAAATTGGTAAAAATAATTGTGATTGTGAGAATCACATCAGTTTCCTGCTGTAAGCTGACAGCATCAGCACCCTGTGTGGTCTTCTGGGCTGAACATGTGGTGCAGTTATAGAAAGCATTGTACATACTGTGGTTAGCTAAGTTAATGTCGCCTTTATGTCCTCTAAAACCAGTCAGTCCATTCACTTCTGATCTCTCATATCAGTGAAGTGTTTTTTTCAGGTTGATAATAATTAATGGATAATGTTTTCCTTTTTCAGATCAGTTTGAATTCAAGTAAGCCATGTTGTCTATATCTACATGCCTTAAAGCAGCGCTTCTCAATCATTTTGAGCCTTGACCCCCAAGATAGCATACAATGGTGTTTGCGATGCCTCAGCAACATTAATTGTATTTACTTGGCTGGAAAACTGTAAGAATCTTCAAAAATAAGGAAGACAAAGTGGGTTTTTTTTTGTTATTGTTTTTGATTCAGATCACCGCTGTGTGAAGACACTTACACGCCCAAATCTCTCATAAAAATAAGGCCAAATTCAGATGTACCATTTACCCATGGTTTAAATACAAATCCTTTGT
>JBAMHX010000024.1:15732122-15748359 GCA_037177515.1 Pseudomugil tenellus | reverse complement strand
CCTTATGGTCGGACCTTTCAGCTAGACATTAATTAAGAGCAAGGTAATTAAGCTAATACATGAAATTCCTCTACAGTTACATCTCAGAATACATAGTATTAGCATGTTAAAAGTTCAACTTTATGACAGAATAATTAGAAAAGACGGAATAATTGCGGCTTGTTTGGAAGGTTTTACAGGAAAAACACAACAAAAAGGCCGAACGTTGCAGCTCATTAGGTCTGCAAAGCTGCAACAGAATGCAGAAGACGTCTGAACATCTTTTAGTCATAAGTACATAAAAGAATTCTGGTGTCAAATGTGGGGACACCTGTCTGTCAGGCTGAAACTTACTCATGCAAGAGGAAAATGCTCTAAAGCCAAAATCTACAACAGAACATCTGACACAGAAAAGAATCAAGGTGCTGCAATGATTCAATGAAGCTCCAGACCTAAATACTGCATATCTGCAGGACAAACTGCTAAACAAAGCTCAAAACTGTGTGTTTGCAGTCATGTTCATTATGTTAAACAGTGAAGTTCTCTTTGTAGAGAGCATATTGTTCAGCACTCCATGCTGCGCATTATTAAATTACAGAGAAGAAAGCCTACAGACACCATAAGGAGCGTAAAATGATGATGAAAGAGTATTATTGGAGACAGTGAGACAAAACAGTGCAAATAAATTGTTTCTGGTTGCTGCGGAGTCATCCCTTTTCCAGTCTTTTAAGAAACATCATGCCAAAATGCATTTGCTTGTTCAGTGTCCTCTGAAAAGTAAGCTCACAGAGACACAGTTGCTTCTTGTCAAAGCTTCGTGCACGCTATCGTTAGATTTAATGGGAAAGCGTGTCTAAACTTTTGACTGGTACCACATTAGTGCGTATGTTATATATTCTATATATTTTATACGGGAAACTTTGGACACATACAACTATAGTGCGGATCTTTCTGCTTACCCCCGGCCATTATCCAGATGGATGATGAAGGTATCATTTCCAAATTTTTCAAAAGTCTCGTAATGGTGGCGATCCATGTTACCTGTGAGGAAAGGTGAGGCAGCCATTAAGTCAGCATGTGCTAATGTAGATGTTGCATCACTGTACAGCTCATCCACTCATCAAACTGTGATCAACTTACCCATGAGGAAGTCAAAGATGGTCATGTCCATGATGTCCAGGAGTCGTGTGCCGCTGTCATATGGTGGGGTCTGCTTAACCTCCTCGCAGTAGTCAGGGTCCACCTCCCATCTGCAGAGTTTAGCATTGTGTTTGAGAGTAAATGCATCCAATTCAGAATATAATAATAATAAATATGAGCTGCAGTAAATCTTTCTCTTACTCGGCCTTTTTGCGTTTGTGGTAGGACCGTCTCCAAGGGTTCCTCCAGGTCTTGCGTTTAGCTAGTGCCAGATCTGGGAGGAAGGCAGCCAGGGATCCCTCTATCTGGTCCGGTTTGCCACACAGAGCGTGCTCAGTGGAACAGTAGTACGAACACTCGCCGTAGAAACACACGTTGTTGGCTGGGAAATAGAAAAAACAGCTTCTTTCCACATTTGTTGGCAACAGAATAAGTTTCCTTTTAGCTGCAATGCCACCTTGTGGGTGCATCTTTTTTTTCTTTACCCTTTTGTCATTCATTCTACATAAAGTCAAAGCTCACGTTGCACATGATTAAAATTACCCGGGGACATTCACTGACCTGTATTAATTGCTGAGATTGCTGGTGATTTTAATCCTGGGAGAATTCCCTATAATATGTAAAGTCGCTTTGCAAATTAATTGTAGCGCTTTGGCACGAGGTAAAGTCTCCTGATAGTACTAATCTCATGCAAATGAATACCCAAGTAATTCAGGCCACAAGCTCAGCTATACACCATGAGAAAGGAAACTGTCAATTTTTGCTGGGCTTTCACTTTTGTTGACTATGCAGAGTGTTTCTGTAAGACTGGCATAAAAATCAGACTTCTTATTGGTGATTTTTGACAAAATTACAAAAACTAAAGAGACTGGTGCGTGTTTAAGCAAATACCTTTCTTTGCATTTAACCTTATTTGCCTTTTACAGTAACTTAATGGGATTTCACCATGTACCTGGGGAAATGAAGAAGGTTCTCCAGAGTTTTTTGTCCCGCGTGACGTCTCGGATCTCCTTGGTCATGTTGACCAGCCTGCCGGCAACAGGAGGGACGCGCCGGAAGTCCAGGATCCTGTTGTATAAAGACAAATAGTTGGGTCAAGGTCCGAATTCATTTTATAGATGCGATGTTTACATTTTAAAACAAAGGCTCTCAAGCTCTATGAGCTGAATGTGGTCTGAAACCTATGAGGAATTAGTTGTAGCTCAACATAAGATCCACTTACTGTTGCTTTCATACAGTAGAATTTTTCTCAAAATGCATCTACTGAACACATATTTCCACTTTAAAAGCTGCATAAGTGACAAATAACTAGTTCCAGCTGTTTAAAATGTGAAAAAAATCTTTCACGTCAGATTGGAGAATCCCTCAAACCTAAATAAGACACTGCAGTCATTGTTAAGCAACGTGTAATTTCCCATCGCAGCCGAAAGGGGGCACTGTGTCACCAGTAACAGCTCCACCTCACGGTGCTAAACCTCTTGTGGTTTTGATGTGCCTGTGATTCTGCATCAAACACTTTTTTTCACTTCTATTCTGCTTCCTGCTTCTTCCTTTTACCTTTGAATTCACCATATTTGGAGATAAAGCTTCTTGTAGAAACGTGCATTTTTTTAGACTCTGTTTTGTGAAGCTGCTTCAGTTTTGTTTTCTGCACAATTTGTCTGGAAACCAGCACCAGTATTGATATGTACACATGAAAGGAGGAGAGTAAGATTAAATATAGCAGTCTCTCTGTGAGACATAACTGTGGTGCCTTGCCTGTTTTATTCATGTGCAGTCTCTGCCCTCAGTACCACCCAACTACAACATCAGCACGGCTCTTTAAAAATTGATACCCCTGACAACACCTAATGGCCAAGTCCTGCAGGCAGAGAGAGAGACGCAGGAAGACAGACTGTGATTTTGTTGGCAGGTGGACTGAAGCAGGTAAGTTCCTCTTTACTGTCAAGCAGATGGATGGAGGATGGAGCAGCACCGTCTGACTTGCTGGATCTGCTCCTGTGCTAAAGACAACAGCTGGGTTTGGGTTTAATTTTTTTTTATCACATGTGATTTTCTTCCATTTTTCCTCCCTTTGCCCCAATAACACCACAACCCAGAGCTATGCATTGACAAATAGACATATTTGTATTACTTATTTTTATTAAAAAATGTACAATAAGTATAGAGTTTAATACTCTGAAGTCATATCAACCCCTGTCTGTCAAATTGCGTGCTGACTAGCGCAGTAAGAGCACCTCCTGGTTCAATCCAATCACATAATTAATGACGCTTAAAGCAGTGTAGCCTACATAGGAGGAGATGTTGCTTTTGTGTGTTAGTGTGCAGATTTAGAAGAGGCTGTGTGTGTCTGTGGGCCCCCTGGGAGGCAGTGCAGCCTCGGCCTCTGCACCAGCAGCAGCAGCAGCGGCGGCGGTTCTCTGGACAGGCTCTAATTTAGAACCGACAAAATAAGGAAAAAAACACAAAAAAGAGAGAAATAAGCGCTGCTTTTGGCACACACTGCCTTGCTTATATTTAGTATGGGCACAAGCCTTTCATGCCTTTGGTTTCCTCCTCTTCCTCTCAACCCACACACACACACACGCAGCAGTGTGTGTGTGTGTGTGTACAGAAGAGGACCAGATGTGTAGCAGACTGGTGAAGAACGCCACTGCAGCCATAACTGCTGAAGAAGTGTGTCATTGTGCCTGAAGGAGAAAAAGGGGGGATTCAACACCATCACAACCCTCCATTGTGTGAGTGTGTGTGACCTCTCGTATCATCTTGTGTCAGAATGGAGAAACACCCGCACCCGCAACACAACCCCTCTGCTCATAACAACACACAGCCACAGTGACATCAGCTTGACTTTAATAGCAACGCTGACTGCAAACTCCATGCCTGCTCTCGTCCATCACAGCCTTCTGAGGGTTTCTCTTTTCATTAAAGTCTCTCCAGCGGGCGGGCAGGCAGGCGGGCCATAAAGTGTTAGCCTTGTAAAGGCAGCAAAGTCACAGAGCGTGCTGGTTAGCTAAGCAAAAAGGGGCTGCGTTCAGTGTTCAGTCAGATGCTAGCTGCAGGAGGCAGAATTTGCTCTCTGTGACTCATGGCCTCATGGAGCTTGCAGCTTTTACTGCAAAGGCCGCACTAACACCCCTCACACCTCTCAATGAAAAAAAGATGAGCTTTTGGCAGGGAGGTGAAGCAAATCTGCAGATATTAATACCAGAACACAGACCAAAGGAAACAGGTATGGCTGCAGACACAAACATCCTGGAAGGACTATGACTAATCGGACTGCCAATCTGGGACATTTTTTATCATTATAACCTTAAAAAAACAACTAATAAACAAATATATGTTCATATTTAACCTCAAATTTCTACATAGATTGTTATTTAAGTGTAAATCACTGAAATCAGCGATTTTTCACAGGAGATGGGGACAATATCAAGACAAACACATCTTGTGGTTTTCCAGGAAGACAGTGGTAACCTGCTTAGATGTTCTCTTTACAATCTGCGCTCCTCCTAGGTGGTTAATGAGGCAACACAGGGATGGGTAAATTAGCAATCACGGGGGAACAAAAACCTGCAGGACATTGTCCCTGAAGGAGGCAGGAAAAGCGTCTTCAGGTCACATTGAAGAAAAGCAGCTTTTTGTTTAACGTGAATATAAATGTTTTGAGTCCAAAGAGCAAGAAGCCATGTTTCTGCTTAGATTAGTGATTAAATATTTATTAAATTAAATATTTTCAACATCAATTCCTAGTTATAAAAATTCCATGTTTGCATGTTGCTGTTCTCTAAAGCTGTGCGCTGCTTCCCATTTACTTCCACCTATTAATGGTACACAAATCTATGCAGCACTCATAACATAATACACTGAATATCTCATGAATAAAAACAACTGTTTCTTTGCTTTAGAAAGCTATTCCTTCCCTCACATTTCCACCCAGTAAAGCATTTTCCAGCAGAAAGCCAGACTCTGCAACCAGATCAAGCTGGCTTGATGTCTCTGTGCTAACATGGTAAAATGCAAAAGGGAGTTTTCTAAAACAAGACTGCTCTTGAACAGCATGAAATGCTTTGCTGGTTCCTTCGGCATTTCTTCTGTTAACATCTTTGTGATGCTGTGTTGCCAGTTTGGCAAGCCTCAAACAAAGAGTGAGCAGCTGTCTCACACTCCATAAATGCTGACCATTAAAGTCCATTACAATGAGTGTTCAAAGCAGTGTGTGTCAAACTTTTCCTTCTATTCTTCCCGTTTGGAGAAATAATTCCCAAGAACCCGAATTGTCAAAACATCAGTTCTTCTGCTACATTTTCCCAATATCAAACCAATGCTTCCCATTCTGAGAACCATTGCCCTAAACAGATGCATTTCAGGCTGCAGCAGAGATGCACATTATACTTAATGATCAAGACTTATAAACTGTTTTAGTATATTTGGGAAATAACAACCATAAACTTCAAGCTTCACATGAAGTCTTTAACAATAATGTTAATATTTTAGTATCAAACATATTATTAGACATTTTTTATGATAATATAATAATTCACTTTTCTTTTCTTTCCTAATATGCAAACTGACCAAAAAGCCCAGAAATGAGAAAAAAAATCAATAAATGAATCATACTCTATACTTACAACCTGTAACTCTAATTTTCCCTGCTGCATAGTTGTAAATTACACTTCATGCTCTAACTACTTGTCCTATGGCCAAGGGAAGTAAAGCTGGCTGCCTTTTGGAGTCTTGTCTTGTGTAGCAGGGTATCATATATTGATCTGAAGCTTTGCTCCTCAGTGAAAATGGTTAATGACTGTATATTTATAGCAAGCTTAGGCCCATAATTGACATGTAAATAATGTGGAACTGGTGCATATTTGCAACATTAAATTAGGAGATATTGTTTAGAATGTAATCATGAAAATGTGAAACACCAGTTTTTCATGGGACACAGAGTTATAATCTATGAACACCTTAACAGTGGGAGGTGCTTCCTTAGTTCCCAATACTGCATTTGCATGTGGACAAAGGTTTTTGTTCACATCTGTCGCTAATAAATTCCTTCTGTTCATTTCCACAGATGGCCTGAGTGATGCTTCCGACTAACATCTGTGCATCAGGTCTCATACTGGTCTCATACTGAGCAGGTTTATCTGTAAAACCTCTTAAAATTGAAGGGTTTCACCTACTTGTCCAAATGAAAGGCTGCAATCTCAGCATTGTGTCTTTCAAAGTCAGAGAAATAGAAGAAGTCTGGTGGGGTTTCCTGCTCCCGGGTCTGCCTGCAGGGGCACAGAGATGGGGTTTGGTTAGCTGACATGTAAAAATGTAACATTCGAAAGATTTTGCCACTTAGCAATTTACATATCATTAAACATCAAACTTCAGATTTAATCAAACATCTTAAGGGTGGGAATATAAAAAAAAATAGACAGAGCAGTTCTGCAAAATTACAGGGTTTAACATAGAAAGGATGTTCAAATAAGTCCAGCCAGGTAAAACTATCTGACTTTATACCTGTGTGCATAATACCGCAAACATTTATAAGCAGTAACAAGGCACAATAAACTAGTATCCTTGCTACACATAAGGGTCCCTATAAGAGTAACTATAGGCTTTTTGTTAGGCAGCAAAAAGAGGTGGACAATCCAAGGTCAAAAGCTTTTTCCTGGAGCGTCTGCTCCTGTTCTCGGCCTGTACCTATTTCTGTCTATCTTTGATCCTTCCCCAAAAAACTGCTTTCCTCACACTTTCTGCCTTAAAGCTCTTATTGGAGGGAAAAGAGGCTCTTAAAGGCTTAAATCCTCTGAGCCGATGGAAGAGAAGCCAGGATAGAGCAGGATGGACAGGAAGGCCAAGGTAAAATGCCAAAGTCAAAGGAACTAGAGGTGGAAAAAAAAAACAGAGAAGGAATCAAAAATATGGTAATGTCTAATATCCATCATCAGCTTGCAGCCTTCCTACAGAGGAGGCACCTATCTCAGCTATTTCTCCTTTTCTACACACTGCCTTCTCTATGCTCTTTTATTGACAACAGTAAATACTTTCCAGGAAGGTAGCTGAGTGTAATGATTTGGACTGCAGTCTACCATTTCTACTTCAGCTAGCTGAGGGAGGATGAGAAGAATGGAAACTATCTTGGCAAATTCTCTTTCTTTTTTTGTTCCCTCTGGATCTCTCTCTCTCTCTCCCTCTCTCTCTCTCTCTGTGTGTTCATTTTTTCTCAAAATCCTCTTTCTCACCTCCTCTGCTTCACTGCTCTCCCTCGCTATGGACTCTTTTCCCACCTTTTGTTGTATGTGTGCATCTGAAGCGTAATACTTTCTATCAGTCTGCATCTCCCTCTTTTTTCTGTCTCTTCCTCCTGTTCCCCCCCTCAGCAGGCTGGCTGATTGTGTGTCCACAGCTGCATAGCTGACATATGCACCAGCCATTAACAAAGCTAACATGAAGCTCTAAAACACATTAAAAATTCCTCATTTCCTCCGCTTTTAAAAACTTTTCCTCCTCTGCCTTTTTCTAATCCCCCCATCCTCAGTTTCTCTGCAAACATTTGACAGAGAACCAGATGCAGATGTGCAGCAAAATTTGTGCAAAACAAGCAGAAAAGTTTGATGATAAATGTGGGATTTAAGCAGCTCGGTGTATGCTTTGTTTAGCTCTGGATTTTGCAGCTGACTAGCATCGGAATTCAACGGCAGCAGTAGGTCTCGGTAATCCATTCTTTCTTTTTCCATTTCTCACTTTCAGTTTCTTCACTGAAACGCAGCCATTAAAGGCCAAAAGCTGTCTGTTGATTGCATTTCTTCCTCTGGATGGCTTTGCCAGTTCTCACTCTTCATGAGAGAAGAGATGTTGCGGACTTTGAATCCATAAAACAAGCGTCTACTCACACCGATGCTGCAAAGTCTGGCAACATGACAACTGTTTTATTAGAGGTCGAAAAACTCAATAGAGATGATTTACAATAAGGGGTGTACATGTTGAAGCAGTGGAAGTAAAGAACAGATGGAAGAAACAAAGATTAATCAGAGTAATAAACAGTAAAAAGGAAGAACAAATAGGATACAGCAGCCCCAGATTTTTAGCACGAACACCACTAATAAACATTTTATTCATGTTTTCATGTGCACATTTCTATTCTATGTCCTCTGCATCGCCTTTCTCTTGTAAAAAGCTGCAAATGTTGATTCTTTATTTTTATCTGCTTCCTTTACGATCTGAGATCTCTTTTCACTCTTATGACTGTCAGATCTATCGATACCTGCAGCAAAATCATACAAACCCCATTAAATCCTCATCAGAATGTATGAATGATTTTAAACATCAGCTCCCCAAATTTCCTAAATGTTAATGAATTTAGTTTGGCACATATGTGCTGCCCCCTCCTCCGCCCTCAGTTAGCAACAACACTGTTACTAACCTGAGGTCATATGTGTGATTCTTTACAATCAAATCACTTCTGTGGTATAAAAAACGTTCTGCAGCGATGATGAATACGTAAGTAAAAGGCTTTTCTGGCATTGAAGGAATAATGTATGTTTTTTATCACAACCCGGCTATCCTTATAAATGCGAAATGCCATGTTTCACCCTTCTTTTGACCTGCTTCAGGCTTACACTCATTGCTTGCTCCGAGAGGTCTGCTGATCAGCTGGTTTTGGAAGCCTCTTGTTGGTGGATCAGGCTATTCTCACCCTGTTGTTAAGCACATTTGCTCCCACTGCGTTTTTTTTCTATGTGACTTTCTACCTTCATTTTTTACATTTGTGATCTCATTTAAAATTATATTAAAATCTCACTATATAGGCAAATACTAATTCTGAGTCTAATGCTGCTTAAAACCCAATGCAGACAGATAGATGTGTTGTGCATCTAACCTTAATGCACTGGTTTTCTATGACCAATATTTATGAGACTGTAAAAAACTACATCTACTAAGTTAAATAACTTCAAGTTCTACTCTTGTTAGCATTAAAAACTAGCCCACTTTATAATGGGATCATCACCATGGTAACATGATGCTTTTAAAAATAGATGTAGACACGTCCTGAGTAATCAAAAATGTGTTGATTTACCAATTTGTGTTACTGTTTAGTGCTATCTCAGTTACTAGGATTAGTAAAGCTATTTAACATGTTGAACCTCTTGTAGTAAAGGCACCCAGATAGGCAGCGTGGATGCTTGCTGGATAACTTATACAATGTCTGGTACCATCTCGTGCACAATGATAAATAACCTTTTGAGAATGTATTAACACAGATATTTATATCATGAGGAAAATGGCATCATAATGACCTTTTTCACACCAAAATGCACATTTCAAGATCACATCGTAGAACAGATATTTGCCATACAGACTTTTGAACATATTTGTTCAGCATGGAGAGAATATGACATGACATTTGTAAAAAAAAAAAAAAAAAAAGCCTGGTATGAAATTAAAGAAAACTGATACCCTCCATAGTATGCCATGACCGTATGCAGTAAAATAAAGGTGATCTACAGTCATGAAAGAGAAAGAAAAAAAGATTTTCACAGGCAAAATAAGTGATAGTGGATTTCTAACTTGTAGGTATTTCATGACCTTTCCAATCGTAAAGGAGTGTAGTCATGGTGATTTTCTTGGGGGATAAGAGTTAGCAAACATTGTAGTGCAATGATTCATGGCCACTCACCCTTAAAGAAATCCACAAGAATACTTCACATAGTCCTGGTACAGAGCTATCTTTCTGTATTGGAGGGGATGTTACTGCAGTAAGCTGCTTTATGTGCTAGTTACACACTGACTTTCTTTGTGAATGTGCTAACCTGTAACTGTGCTAAAAGCCATCGTCAGTATAAGACTCGCCTCTAAGTGAAGCGCCAGCCAGAAAATAGGAAGACAGGATGATTACAGCATCCACGGCTGATTCAAATGTCACTTAAGTTAGAGTGACAAGACGAAGTGTAGAAGTAAACTGGATACACCGACAAACAGTTTTATGAGGTTAAAATGTCAGAACTAACAAATATTCATTAATATGCATTATGAAACATCATGGTTCAATCTTCAACATGTGTTCTGGAAAACCCGAGTGTGTTCTGATCAAGCAAACCATTTGGGTTGTGTTGTTACGAGGGCAAAAAAAGCCTTCATATAAATGCAAGGCCACCTAATAAAGTCTGCAAATGTTTATAGTATGAACCACAGAGGAGGGCAGAGGGAGCAACTCCAAGCTGCAGGTCGAGCTCCATCTTTAAAATATTTACAAATCCACAGTGGATTTATGCTGAATGAAAAGTAGATATCTCACACAAAGCTGCCAAAAGAAGCCAGATACCCCCCCCCCCCCCCAACAAGGCAGGGAGTGGGATCTCGATAGCTGCCTGTCTGCACCGACATCAGCTCCTTTATCATCTGAGGCAGGTGGGCCGAGCATGCCCAGCTTGACCCTGGCCCTGCTGTAAACACATAGTTTACACTGGGCGGTGAGACAGTTTCTTGGCTTGGGTCTCAACGCCGAGGGGCCCCCGGCAGTCACCGGGGCAGCAAGGGTCTATCAGCAAACACACAGTAGTGGAAAAGACAGAGGTGAAGGGTGGGGGGGGTCGGCATCTGGAAAATCTACCTGTGCACACAGTAGCCGTGTGACTTCTGCAATACCAGCTCAAATAAAGAAAAGCGGTTTTTTTTTCTGTGATTAAAAACAAGTTGGAAAAAAGTGTGATCAGCTGATCCAGATAGAGACGGCCAAATATTAGTTCTCCCCCACTTGTGTAACAAAAAATAAATGTCTGAGTGGTCACAAAAGAACTTAACCTACATTTCCCAAAATGTAATAGCCTGTTTTCCCTGATGTCCTCGTGCCTTGTAGACACCCATGGCTTTCAAACTCTATGACCCAGTTTGTAATACAGGCTTAGAGCTACAGAGCCAACTGAACTCCTCCTCCTCCACACTGAAGGAAAGCTCAGTTCTGACATATCGACGAATGTCGACCTCCTGCTGCTTATCAAAAACACAGATTACCACCACTAATACCACTGTTCATGGGTTGGCTTCTGGTTTCAAAGTATACCACAGCTTTTTATGTGGATTCAAAGCCATTCAAGTTAAAGGTTGTCTTCATTTTATCGCTACAACATCTGTTTTTTGTTTTATTTTAAGACTTTCCAAAGAATGAACAAGAATAAATGACATTATGTGAAGTGTAATTTTGATAGACTGCTCCCTTCAATGGGCAGTTGGGTGAGCAGTATTTGTTAATGACAACAAAGGAAAGATAATTAAACTTTTTTTCAACTGGAAATAAATGAACATAAAAAAAGATGCCTGTCTGACGATAAGAGGATCCAAACGGATGAAGCAGAATCAATATGACGGTATTATTGGATTGTTATTAGTAATTGCCTCATCCAGTAGCATTAACACACATTTACAAAAGTGTCAAATATTCAAAAATAAAATTAATTGAGTTAAATGAAAATTTTAACATTTTAAAATTAGACATTTTAGAGATGTAATTGCAAGATATGTTTTGCTAAAGGCTACCAAACCCTCCGAAAGCAGCTAATACCATAATAATATATGACAGTCTAAGCTAATTGATCTACATATTCATCTTTTGTGTATTTGATCTAGATAGTCATCTGGGGTGCTTTGTGAAATATAAACAAACAAAAAGAAATGCAGTGATTTGAAACCTCCTAAAACCAGATTTTATTTTCAATGGAACAGAAACAGTCTTTAAGAAATGATCAGGTTAATAACTGCATTTCAGTCCAAAAGTTGCTGAGCAATTTCAGGAAAATTAAAAAAAAAATTAAAAAAGTGCAGGTGTTGAAGATACCACCATCCGCAGTTCAAAATATCATTGAACAAGTCAGATAAAACTTTTATTCTTTTTGCGTGCGCAAAAAGTAAAAAAGTAAAAACAAGATGTTGATCCTGGAGGCTCCAGAAAACTACTGAAACAGATAAAACTCTACTGGAAACCACTGCATGTACCATATTCTCCAGGCCAAAGTTAAAGTACAATATTCTGAGGCAAAGTGGAAAACTTTTCTCTGGTTTCATAAATTACAACATGACATTCTTTTTAAAACTAACTTGTTGCACAGTAATGAAGTGCTCATCAGTGGACAAAAGCTACATTTCTGACGGTATGGGGTTGCATAAGTACTTATGACGGGGGGAGCTGCCACATCTGTAAAAGGCTTCTTCTGTGGTGAAAAGCACATAAATGTTTTAGAGCAACATCTGCTCCCATGACAATGCTAAACCACATACTGCATCAATCACAACAGCAAGGCTTTGCAGCAGAAACGTCCGGGTGCTGCACTGGCTGGCCTGTGCTAGCAAACAAATAACAATGATTAAAGAACCAGGCAACAGAGGATCCAGGACTGTTGAGCAGCCAGAAGAAGGGGATGCTACACACAGGGAACCTTTTTTGCTCCAACTTATTAAAGATCAAAATGAGCTCAAATTTCAACATCTAATATATTTTTATGTCATATTTAGATGGTTGTATGAGATCCATGCATTCTGTTCTTATATACATTTCACACTACATGTTTTTTAAAATAGGGTTGTAGACTTGTAATGACTGTTATTCCCGTCAAGACGAGGGGACTGGTTTCTTTAGATTGAGAAAAATATAAATGTATTAATGAGGAATAAAAGAAGTTGAACATACATTAAACATTAAAACACGAAGGAGACAATACATTAAGTTATACAGACATGGTACAAGGTTATAACCCGGGGAGAATCCCTCCAGAGATCTGTCGTCACACAGAAGTCTGAAGCTATTCTCCCCGGTCCCTTAGAGGCACCTTTGTTTAAAGACTTTGGTTTTGTGCGTCAGTCTGGAGCCTTTTCTTATGATATGACAAACAAAACCGAGGTCTCGTCTAAACATTTTTTTGATGGAAGGACACTGGCTTTGCAGATGGTTTACTAAGGTCAAAGTAATAAAGCTAATATATGAAATTTTCCCAACAGACTAAATGTGTTTTCCCTTAAAATGACCGTTTATCCAGATAAAGTTGGAGCTCACATCTCAAATCCACATTTCCTGTGTCAGAAAAACTACACGAATGTAAAAGCTTTTACTCTGGAGAAGCAAAAGTTGTGACAGTCAAAATTATGCATGAAGCCTCTATCCATCCATCCATTTTCTACCGCTTATTCCCGATCAGGGTCGCGGGGGGGCTGGAGCCAATCCCAGCAGCCAACGGGCGAGAGGCAGGGTACACCCTGGACACGTCGTGCATGAAGCCTTTAACAGTGAATTCCGTCCACACATCTCATTACCCACGCTATATTTTTTCTCTTTTCATTTTTTTTCATGGTCCGACTGCTGACCGTGGACTCGCCTTTACTCACACGCCGAGATGCCGCTTCCTCTGGAGCTGAACTGAATTACGGAAACAAAAAAAATTCTTTCATTTCATCTGACAATCACAGAGAATATCTCATTCAAGTGTGCGTTTGGTTGCTGCAAATAAAGGATGTTTTATGTGGTTTCAAAGTCAAACTGCCAATCGATCACCATGAGCCTTTAGCTATGATTCTAGGCCAAAACACAGCCGATCTGCGGAGCGGAGGATGAAAAAGATATGCTGTAAAATGTAAAAGGACAAGGGCATCCTTGAGCCCCAGTGGGTTCCCAGCAAAGGGCTGACTCCACACACTTGTCACACATCATCCATCAAACCCACGGGTATGGCAAAGTGAGCTTGTACTAAATCTACACACTACACACTCAGACACATACTGTATTCTATATGCCTGCACAGTCTTATGCAAAAAAAAAGGACTTACAACGTTAAAGAGTTATCTAAAACCGAGGAGGGAGGTGTCGAGCTACAGTGCAGCAGGTAAGCTTCAAATGCAATTGAGGATATGACAGCAAAGCCCATTTATGGGTCAATAAAAAAAACAATCACAGGGAGACTGGAGATGAGAAGAGGCGGTGCAGTGTTTATCTCAAGTACAACACAAGCAAACGCTGACCTTTCAGGCCATGACATTTGATAAATTTAAAAGAAAATGCATATGAGACAGACGCACCTTCATGTTTGCATTTGGCAGTATGTGTTCCTGCTGTCTTTAAGGAGGACTGGGAGCAGGCTACAAATGGGAGGCAGTGACAGGTTATTTTGCGTGAACGAGTACTGTGTAGCTGTTACACGGACAGGATTTGGACAAATGGAGATCTAAAATAAGCATCATAATATGTGCAACATACCAGAGACCTTCGACTACTGCATAGCTTTATGCAAATATTTTCCCTTTAAGGTTCTTGTTGATATAACTTTAGGGGATCCACACGCCAAGATTTGTTCAACACAGATTGTTTTTACCACACTGGCAAAGATAGAACTTGCAAAAAATTTAATCATGTACTGATTTCAGCTTGAAAACATCAACATCTGCCTTCAAAACCTCATTAATGGCAAGTAGTAAAAATTTCACCCGAGGATTTTTAACTAGCGCACCACAAACACCCATAGGCTCTCTAAATAACCTCCACAGTACGATCCAGGTGTGTGTGAGTTTATGCGTGGGTGGCTTTGCTTGTTTGTAATGTGATGGTGGTCAAAACTCTCCATTCATTGCAGTGATCTTCATCATCCTCAAGGTGTCGGATCCCTGGCCTGACATCTAGGAACAGCTGTTTCCTTCTAGCAAATCTCACACAACTCCTCTCTCTTTATGACATGTTAACACACACATACATAGCAAATCCAGATAAACGTGAAAAACAAGAAAAAGACTTATATAGACTGAAAAGAAGGAGTGCACACACACGTACACGTACAAGCCAGTATGACAATTACAGCAATGCGCACAGACAGGAAAAACAACCATTTTACTCTAGAAATGAGTTATTCTCAAGAAAAAAAACAGCTACAGTGTGTATTCAAGTTAAATGAACCTTCATATTGAGTCCAATTCATAGCTGCAATCATGGCTTGCACACATCCCGGCGTTTAGAAATAAAGATAATGTCGCTATCATGAATTATCCAATTGGGCTGATTGCAAACAAAACAGCATCGCTCTTCGTGTTCAGCTTCTGTGGCCTGAGGGCTGCAGCACCATGTAAATACAACCTGAATAAATACCCGACACAACACAACCCACTGCTCCCTTCCACAAGCTGGAGCCACTTCAAGGAGGGTTTTGCTTTCGCAAAGAACATCCTAAATGAAAATCACAAAGCAAGACACAGCTATTAGAGGTCTGGTGCGTGGTACGACACCGTGAAGAGTGTTGGGAGGAGGGAAATGCAGGAGGAAGGATGTTCAACTAGATTAGCTTTGAGATGCTATTTATTGTGTGCATCATTAGTTTAAAGATTTGTATTTCTCATTATCTTTGCATCAATACTTTATGCAGAAGCCTGCGCGCCACCATGCATGTAAACTCTTTGCTCTGTCACATAGAGGCAGAGCACAGAGCCTCCTCTTCCTCTCCTGCTGTGTGAGCTGCTGTTATGTCAACCTGTAGATTTCCTGGACAGATAAACCAACCTTAAAGATGAAGCCGTCATCTCAACATAATCTGAGACAGATACACTTCTCCCTCCTTATCTGTGCAGGATGCCTCCTTCCAACAGCACATATCCTAATACAGCACCTCCTCTTATCGCCGCACCTGGATCTCCCTTTCCTTCTAAGCATCTCTTTAAGTCTGTCTTTGTAGGAGGAGAAAAGAGGGCAAGAACCTCAACCTTACTGTTACTGCTGGCTGTCGCCTGCTTCTTGGAAAAGATATTAGAGGATGAAGTACAAGTGATGACATAGCATTGAAGGTTTTAGGAGAAAACAAGCAGGGACACATAAGAGTTATCCCCCTAGCGATGGGACATTCCTGAGAAATGTAAAGTCATTTTTTATTTTGTTTCAAATGCATCAAAGTCGACAGGAATTCAGGAAGGGCTTAAAATTTAATTAAGTTCCATTTGATTATGGAAATGGAGCTTGAAAATGCAAAACCCAATGTCATTTTGTTCACCTTTAGAGATGGACGGACGGACGGACGGACGGATGGACAGAGAGACAGATAGACAGATAGATAGATAGATAGATAGATAGATAGATAGATAGATAGATAGATAGATAGATAGATAGATA
>JBAMHX010000024.1:15716957-15732051 GCA_037177515.1 Pseudomugil tenellus | reverse complement strand
GATAGATAGATAGATAGATAGATAGATAGATAGATAGATAGATAGATAGATAGATAGATAGATAGATAGATAGATGTCCCATTCTTTGAGCATTCAGAAGACATCACGGAAGCACTGCCTCCATCACTTTGAGCTGCACAATATGCTGCTCAATCACATGCACGATAAATGTAAACTCATTTTTTTTTACCTTCAAAGGTAATACTGTTACACGACAGGGCGGGAAAATTTCATAGCAATCAGATTTTTACACATATTTGAATCCGAGTCATTTATTGAGTCATTTAATCAAAACGTTGTGAGTCCTATCAATCTATTCAGGCAAGTTTGCAGGGAGTTGTTTAATTTTAAAAAAAAGTTTTTTTTAAAACTTGTCTTGTCCAGCATAAAGGCAGGCAGAATGAGGAACTGTTTGCTGTGTCATGCTCAGTAAATTTACTCTGTCAAGAGGAATTATATGTATATACGTATATACAAACTTCCTCTTGATAATCTGAATTTTTTATTTATTTTAGTTACATCTTAGTTCGTTTCAATGTTTGCTGGACACGACCGGAGGAGAAAGAAAAAATGATAAGAAAACCAAAAAAAAAAAAGAAACAGAACACAAACAGAAAATTTTAATTTAATTCCAAATGCTGAGACTGGTGCCTTTCTGAGTGATTTGACTGTAGCAACTACCCTCCTGGGACCTCTTTCAAACTTCGTCTGTTGGCCGATAATTATATAATAATAATAATAATAATAATAATAATAATAATAATAATAATAATAATAATAATAATAATAATAATAACATTCTTCTTCTTATTCTTATTATCATTCTTCTTCTTCTTATTATTATTATTATTATAATTATTACAAATGCCCAACTACAAGTCTTATGGGTTCAAATGGGTTGTCCATTTAGTGACTGGTTAAACTCTAAGCACCACTTATGAAAGACTACTCCACTGAAAAGTCAGCATGCAGGTTTGCTAGGTTAGCTTAATACATGTGGGAAAGTATTTACTTAGGACATATGAGCCAGGACGATGGGCTGACCGGCCTTATGATGGTTATAGTTATTAACAAGAGGTCTTTTAGTGAATACAGTTTAAATATTTATTTGGCAAACAGAAAATGTACAATAGATAAGAAGATATAGCTAGCTTAAACTAATTAGCCATGTGTATATAATTTGTTTTTACAATTGGCAGCAGCTAACTGATTAGCATT
This sequence comes from Pseudomugil tenellus, assembly GCA_037177515.1. Lineage (NCBI taxonomy): Eukaryota > Metazoa > Chordata > Actinopteri > Atheriniformes > Pseudomugilidae > Pseudomugil > Pseudomugil tenellus. The sequence goes on along the minus strand of JBAMHX010000024.1, from coordinate 15,730,833 downwards.
GGACATGCTGTTTGACATTCACAAAGTTCAACTGCAAACTATGCTAAAAACAACTAAATGACATGTCATCTGAAGTAAGATATATTTTATTTATTTCTCCCATTGGCACCCAACAAAAACAATTACAGGTTTATTTTTTCTAAAAAGCTTAAATTGATCTTTATTACTAAAGACATTTCTGCAATTCAAATATAGTTAAAAGTAGATTTTTTTTCAGTGGCAGAAACAATTATATTAAATGAATTAAAACTCAATGGATGAAGTTCAAGTTGTTCAATTTAAAATGCTGAAATTACATCTGCTGCTCTCCACCAGAGTATTGTTGTATTAACCTAAAATGTTACCAGCTCCTTTAGCAAACATTTGATACTTTTTAAATGATAAATAAATTAAATAGCTGCTTTAGCAAACATTTGATACTTTTAAAATTATAAGTAAATTAAATAGCTGCTTTAGCAAACATTTGATACTTTTTAAATGATAAATATTAAACTGCTTTCAAACAAAAATACACAGTAACTGTTTAAAACTGTGATTCAATTCCAAATATTCATATCTGTAATGGCTGCATATTTAATTTCAGCGGAAGTGCTTGAGTGCCATTTTGACAAAAAAAAAAAAAAAAAAAAAAATCACTTCTATTCACAATAAAAATCTCTACTGGATGATTAGGGGATGGGCTTGGCTTAGACTGATTACCGTGGCCTTTCAAGAGCTATTCTGGCTCTGCTGAGTGTGTGCCTTCCACTCAGCATTGATCTATCGACCTCCAGTCCAGTAAAACCTCGCTTGGACCAAAAGGTGAATCTCACACACAAAGACGCACAGCAACAGCCACACGCAGAGGAATAAGCAAGCGTGTGCGCGTGCACACGAGCACACAGACACAGACTAACAAGCATGTTGATTCTTGATGACAAGATTGATGCAACCTCTCTAAATTCTCCTTGCGTCAACAATAGCCAGCCAGTCTTGCTCTCCAGTGGGTGTGAGTGCGCCATTGAGCAGCCTTTGTAGGCATTTGTGACAACGATGCAATCACCACAGTGTAATTGGAATTGAGCAGCTCATCCATGTAACTGCAGCTCAGTAGGTAGGGGTAGGAAAACCGCTGCTCTTGTCTGCAGTAATGAGATGCAGCTTGATACCTTGGGGATAAAGGACAGTTTTAGAGGAGCACAATATTCATGAAGAGGAGAGCTGCTGCTTACATCTGGCAAAAACTGTTAGGAATAACCGAGGAAGGACTGGAGAGAGTATAATCCCAAAAGGAGGGGGGTGGGGGGAATCATTTCCTTAAGTTTGAAGTGTTTCTGTAAGCCTCTCGGACTCTTTGAATTTGAGCTTCCCTGCTCAACACTCAGCTGTAATTTTCTCCATCGTCCATAAGCTCTCTCACACACACTGAGTATGTGTGAAAGCAGTGTGCAGAAACAAACGCTTACACCTTCGACTTCTATGTAACTACACACATAGTCGCTCCTTAATGCCTGCATTTCACCCTTATCCAAGCCGGTCAAGTGTTTGGAGCTCTGTGTCCACAGTGCAAATGTGCCACAGCTCTTGTTTGCTCAGGTTGCAGCATTTCTCTGAGTGTTGTTTATTTGCTGCAGCTGCTCTGACTATGTCCATGTACATCACATGTAAATGCAAATTCCAATTTCCAGTAAATAACGCATGTAAGTGAAAACTTTATTGGACACATATTCCATTCATTGCATGATGCTTGTGCATCAGCTGTCCCTTATAAAAAAAAAAGATCTTTATGCACCTTGTTGTTTGCCAAATATTTAGATATCTGCATACATGCACATCTTTATGATCAATTTAAAAGACTTTCTCAGTCATGTTTAATCTTTAATGTTCACATTACTTGCAAATAACAGCTGCCTTAAATAGGTTTGAGCTATTTCTAAAAAGAAACCAAGTAGAGTGAGTTACCATCAAGCACTGGGATACTGTGAGAAAACATAAATATTTCAAAAGCCAGAAGGAAGTTACTTAAATCTTTGACTTCTGCAAGCAGGGTGGAAGCAAAAAATGACATCAGAGAGCTGTGTGTGAGTTCATGTGGATTGTGAACGAGACACCATGTCAGATGGCTCTTTAACCTGTAAAATACGGTGCTCACTAAACCACATTGAGATCCACAAACAATACAAAAACCTGCATAACTTCCTGTATTAATCTTCACTTGGCTTGAGAAACCAGAGTGTATGGGTGAAGAATTATTTAAAAGGATAAGAACAGAGTAAAACATTACAGACGGGGCGGCTTTGTCTAAAGCCTCAGTTATCCTCTACATTATATACATATACAAACAGGAAATTCTGCCCGTCCTCCCAGTTAATTGTGTCCCTTTTTCAGTTTGTTATAAGAGAACTTGCATGTTTAGTGTTGCACAACAAGAAAGAGAACAAAGAAGTGGCAGCGATGCATTTAATGTCTACGAAGATCTTCAGTGCTGTTTATTTTCATGCCTCTTCTAAGAATGCACATTATCATGAATGTGTCTGCTGTTATGTTTGCTGTTGTCTGAGACTGACATCAGAACTCTGAGCTCTGTCCTTTAGGAGAGATATGATGCTGAGAGGAAGAATGCAGGGATGTGTACAAGGGGCAACAGTATTTGACAAAGTTAGACGTGGATGCACGAGTTTATGTCCATAAAGGAAGAATAAACAAACCTTAATATAAGAGGTGCATTAGACAAATAACTCCAAAGGAAGACATCAGGCATTGGTTGAATTTGAATTGGTTGAAATATAATATCTGAAGGTCTGTTTTGTATTTGTATTTTGTATTTACTAAATTTAGCTGTCTTTGGGAGAACAGATACACACTATTATATTCATATAGCTCTATAAAATTATTCATTTTGATGTTCAACATTCTGAAAAGGTTCTTTGTTTTGGAATCCCATAAATTATAACCAGAAACTGTTTCATCAAAGGCTGCAGAAAATGAGGGAAACTCCAAATCTCTGATAAAAAAAAGAAACGCTGACGGTAAAACGTCAAAGCGTTCACCTTTCTTCATCCCTGAACTACAATTACTGGTAATTATCAGCCTCTGTGCTCTCCCAATCTTTTGCTCTTAGCACCCGAGGCACGCAGCACAAATCCACTCCGTTCACTTTTCACGCCATTTTTCTTCACTTCTATCCTCTCGTTAATAACCAAAAAGAAAACCACATAAGGAAGTCAACGTGTTGCCATGTCTGATGAGATGCTGTGTGCTCCTGTGCTTTTCATTTTTCATGCTTGCCCTCCTTTTCATTGCAGTTTCATCTTCACTCATCACAATGCATGCAATGAATTTATTATAAGGTATGAGCAGGATGGCTGAGTGTTTGCTTACATCTTCATTGACTAAGTGCAGAGAACAGAGAGGCAGATGAAGGCAAAAGAGGACATCCAAGGAGATGAATATGTGTGGTGTCTACTTAAAAGTACTATTTTAAAATCATCTAAAACTAGTGATGCACGATATGAAAAATTTCAACCAATACCGATAACAAATATTTTTTTGCTTATCATGACTGATAACAGATATTTTAATATAATCTATAGTTTGTGCAGTGATCAAAAACTGATATTTAAGTAGCTCTGGCATATCTGTAACACCAAAAAAAAACAGTTTTGGTTCTTTAAATGTTTATTTCCTTCATGTCTTAGCACAAAAATATAGTCATTCAAATAAAGTTCATACTTGAAAATTCAGTAACAGATGTACAGCTTATCTCCAAAGGTATCTGTGTTTAAATATAAAGTTATATGTTAGACCTCACAATGCTGAGCTGCATCACTATCATTGTTACATGCCCAAACAAATACCACACCCCCACTCAATCTCCTGACACACACGCACATAATAAGCCCTAAAAAAATATCTGTTGATAATATCGGCCCAGTTTTACCAATATTTGAAAAATAGACAAATATCTGTCAATACCAATAATAGCATCGATATATCGTGCTTTCCTATCTAAAACTGCAACAAGAGACACAGATGCATCAAAATGAGGTGATGTGGTTATGAGGTTAAACAAGTGAGTGCGATTAAGAAAGCTCCAGAGTGTGCATGTGCATAAAATGCATGGATGTGATTTTGCATTAGACATACTGTAAGGATTTGGGTTGGTTCAATTACATGTGTGCAGTCATATTCCAGTGACACACACATACAAAAGATGTCATAAATTGTGCCAGTTGTGGCATCAGAAATAGAGCATGAAAGCCTCAGCAAAGACACGGCCCTTTCGTAAGCTCATCAAGTGTCTCTCGGAGCTGACAGACTCTGCAGCTGCTGCTAGAGGCTACACTTCTCCGAACAATGGTATGGCTCTATGCGGAATAGCACAGGCCAGTGCCATCCAAACCTCTAAAGATTTGCTCCATCACGACGTTTATTGTGCCGCAGACTTATCAGGCCATTCCTGAATAGGACGCACTAATAGAATTATGAGGAGAGAATGAAAGAAGAGGAGAATAGCAGAGATCTTTCAAAAGGCAGCAACACTGTTATGGACATATGCTGTAGCTTTTGTAATGGTTCCAGTCAACATGGCCATGGCTGACACTGGATGAACTCTCAGAGACAGAAAAAAACCCCCATAGGACTCATATCCAGACCTCTGATCTGAAAGAGGCAGAGTGGGGTGAACCGTGCCAAGCAAGCAGGTGGAAAAGCAGAATTTATAGTTGCATGTTATGTACTGTCTTCCACACACACACATCTTCATCCTGATAGATGCAGCCATGCAAATGAAAAGTGTGTGCATCCCCCAGTGGAGAGGCTGAGGCCAGAGCAGTGTGACGGTCTGGAAACAGCTGGATGTGGCTGATCAACGCCAGAACGCAGCAGAGAGCCTCATGCTGAAGCGAATCGGATCAGCAGCGTGTCGCAACGGGCTTCACTAGCTCGTAAGGGTCCCGTCTCATGTTATCAACTTTCTAATAAAGTGCATGAAGTAATTTATAATGCATTCGCAGAACTTATAGTGCACAAAGAATGTAGTTGTGTTTTGAGTCATTCCAGCTTAACAAATAAAAAAAATCAGATTGAAGAAGTTTTCATGTGCAAGAGAATGCAGAAATGTGCAGAATGGTACTTCTGCAAGGATTAAAAGCCCATTTACATCACAGTCTCTCACTACGCCATGTGCCTTTATGCTTTACGTGCAGGTAAAAGTAATCAACTGCCCTTTAATCACTCAATCTGATACTTGAATGGCTCTAAATGTACAACTGCATTTGTGAATAGAAAAGATAAAGTGTCTGCTTTGCACACGTGATCAGGCTTTCTACAACACACCTTGGGGACATGCATATGGCAAATTGGAAATTTAGTTATCTGAATATTTCAAGGAGCCAAAAGCTTCTATGAAGGCAGAGCTAATTTCATTGGCTGAGGCCTCCATGTTCTTGGAGCTGATAAAATGACATCAATACCTAGAAGTCAAAACTTAAGCAAGACCTCATTTAAATGTTAATTCCTTTTTTTATTAATTCACAACATCCTAAAACATAATAAAAACTACTATTATAAAACTAAGAAAAATCCAGGTGTTTAATTCCTACAGTTATTGTGTTATTAGGACATATATTTGTTTGCAAAACGTGCACGAACCACAGAAACGTTTCCAATAGCAAGCACATAGACACAGAAACCAAAGTTATTTACTCAGACAACTGACGCAAAGCACACATGATTGCATCACGTCTCAAATCAGGTTGGATGACTTGCTGGCCCTCCCTTTGTGTCAGCATTGTATCTCTGTTGTTCAAACAGTGGCTGTAATCCCAACAGCAACAACGTTTTAAGAAATAGTCATCAGAGGCTCAAAGGGCTAAAGGAGGAGAAAGGTCAAGAAGCCTCCCTAATCACAAAACCACTCAGTCATTATCTGGATTCTACAGAGGAGCCATAAGATATGTGCTGATTTAATATTGCACGCATGTCCCCACCACCCAGACTGTATACATGTGCACCAAATGGCACCGCAAGTACTGCCTAGTTACATGTAGATGCCATTATATTTCATCTGATTGGGAGTAAAGTCATCCTTTTCTTCTTCTTGTCTTTCATGTTCGCTACATTAGTGACAGGAGAGTAATCAAAGCTGCCATTAATGCGTGGCCATTTCCTCTGCCCTTGTCATGCAGACCCACAGGGCAAGACTGCTTCCAACGGGCTGCAGAGGAGGGGGAAATGGCTGAAACCACCCAGCTAATGGATTCTCCTCATTTCCTGTGGCTTTGGAGTTGAAAGAAAGAGAAAAAAATCTCAGATGTTATAATGATAGTAAGAGAAGTGATTTGTTAATAGTGCAAATTAATAGATAGGCGGCTGGTTTTCATATTGGACGCTGCTTTTTGATCCTGAAACATCTTTTGTGTGTTTGAAATGTTTACCAAATAAGAAAGTAAATAAAATAAGTTTTTATGCTGGACTTAGTGTATTTTTCTGTTTTACAAATTGGAAACTTAACTTGTCATTAAATGAGAAGCATGTTTAGAATAACTTAGCATAGAATATTTTTAAAAACTGTCTCTATGTAAATATATGAATAAATCTACAATATAACTTCATTTAATAGCAACTAAAGCCTCTATTGCAGATGTTCCGAAGCCTTCATTTAAAGGATGTTTGTTGATTTTCCTCCTAATTTCCTTAATTTAACAATCATAACTAATCACGGTTTTATTTAGAGCCTAAAGAGAGAGGGGAATTACTGGAAAAGGTCATTTTGTTTCACCCACTTTCTGCACCCAATTAACAGAATTCAGAGTTGCTGAAGGACTGGAGCATATTCCAGGTACCAGTGGATGAAGGGGAAGTTGCCAGTCCAGCATGGGGGCAGCATAGCCACATGCACAGCAATGCTACTGATGTAAGCTGATAATAATAACTAGCTTATTATACATAAACACAATACATACAAAAAATACAAAACACTAAGTCTTTTTAAATGTGGTCACAGGTGGGATTGACCTCAAACAAGCAGGACGCTAATTCCAGAGAACTGGGCGTATCTGAGGACATCCTGACAAGACTTTGTAACCGCTGAAGGAAAACCTGCATCATATAACATGAACAATATAAATATGTTAAGTTCATTCTTTTAGAAACTCTCCTTGTGCAGTAAATTCCTGAAAGATTCTTTGTAAATGTCAGCTAAATTTGTTGTTGTAACTTTGCTTTTTATCCGTGCCTTTATTTTGAAGAGCATCACTCTTCCTCTACCACTTCGATACTGTCCCAATAAGACAGAATATTGGAGCCACTCTGTAAACATGTTTATTTCAGCTGTGAAATCGGACATTTTAACACGGGAGTCTATGGGGATTGCTCTCTATTGCAGCCAGTCATCTAGCGGTGAGAGGGGGGGGGAACTGCAAATATTTCCATTTCCGTATTGGCATCACCATCGACAGCCAGAGATTTCCGCCTAAATAAAGCTTATTTAAATTGTTTGAATTATGGTTAAAATGTAATAACGAGCCATGTGAATTGTTTACTATGGCATTTGTATTTGTCAATTTATAGATTTCACGGTGTAATGTGTCGGAGAGCCAGTGCCAATACGAAGAGAATAAAATGAGCGCCAGTGAAGCTTCCTGCATTTTGCGTGATTTATTTCTAGAAGTCGCTACATTCCTGGTTAAGATTTTGAAAATGAAACAGGTGGGACTCTGATATAAAAAGTGGTTTGTTGTTGCATCTTACCCCATTTGTCCTCCACAAACCATCCAGACTGCAAGTTCAAAATAAGCCTTCTCGTGTGTCTACTGTATTTCAGAGGCAGCAATACCATGTAAGCTGGGAATCATATTTTCTGTCTCTTTCACAGCACCAAAATACAGATTTCAAAAGCTTGGTGGGATTTTTTAGATTTCCAGTTTCAGAGGTGTAGACACATGCTCATGTCGTAAACTGGTATGAAGTTGAGTCATGTATTACTGAAGGAAATTAAGTTATAATATTACAGCCAATGTAACCCATTAGGTTGAGGAGAATTAAGAGGCTTAGCGCGCACACTGAAATCTAAACGATAATAATTAAACTTTTTATTTCTATTTATATTAAACTTATTTTATATAAAAGGGTGGGGAACTGGAGGCTGGAATCCTGCAGATTTTCCATGCATCTTGTCCAGCACACCTGATTCAAATCAAATGGATCCAACAGTTTAATCAAGATCTGCATAGTGATTTATTCATTTCATTCTGGTGTGTTGGAACACGGAGACATGGATAACTTTCAGTACGAGGGCCAAGGTCCACCCACGTCCCCCTCGTTTAAAACAATACATATTTCATTTTTCTTTTTATGAAGCACTGAGAAGGAAGTTCATAAATACGTTGTTTCTACAGACATGCTCATTAAACCCCAGCAGATGGTTTCCCAGACTGCGCTTAAATTTGCTACAAACTCAACGCCTAATGCTACTGTGCGTGATAAAAAGTTTTATACGAGTAGAAAACCCTGGAATAAATTAATCAAATATGACCGTTATGCCAGTTTTCAGTGTGTAAACTCTGCCAGTTAAAATCATTGGAACGCTTTTAAAATGTTCCTAATTGCACAATAAATTATACATAGCTGGATTTATCGTTAAGTTATGCTGAAGTTTCTACTCACATGTCAACCACCATAAACAAGATTTTAAGAGAAAATAAAATACAGGTTATGCAACAGTACAACTGCAAAGCGACCTTTTGGTTTACTAATTAGTGAATTCACTTGTATTTTCCCTGTTTTTAAGCCTCTGAGTGAAGCTAATCAGCTCCTGGATCTCGCCTCATATTTAGCATCCATGCAAGAAAATTTTGTGAATATTCTTCTGTAGGTCTATGAAAGGGAATAATTATGTTTTCTGTAAAACACTTTTAGACATTACTCCTAACTGAGAAATGTTACCCTTTTGTTATGCAGAGCTACTTTATCAAACTCCAGCCATAAAGCTCTAATGCAAATTTCTCTGTTAGCCTGTGACTATATTTATCCTAAATGTCATTAGGGTGTTATAACCCCCCCTCTTATTCACCTGTGGTGCCTCTCCTCATTTCAAATGACTGACAGCCAGGACAGAGTGGAACTGAATTCAACATGCAAAGACAAAGCATTCACCCTGTCTGCCCCCCCAAACTCTTTCCCTCCTTCTATCTCTTTCTATTTTCAAGTCAAATGATGCCTACAAACAACCAAGGGTTTTTTTTATCCTGTGCCTGCTGTGTGCAATTTAATTTAACTGTGCCTCAACTTGTGAGTTGCTTTAATCAATTCTAGCTTAAAATTACCCACCACTGCACCACTCCCCGACATTAAACCTATGTCTTTGTCCTGCCACTATGAGCATGGGCTGCAAACTGTGGGAGTAATTAGTAATGCAACCCCATTCAAATTCTTTCATGTCTGGATTGAAACTTATTGCTCAGACAATTAGTCTAATTACATATGCTGCTGCCTGGCTGAGAGCTGGTGGTTCACGTGCCTCTTTTGACAGGATCTAACTTGTGCGCCTCTGTGTTTCACCATGTTTTGACTGAAATGATGTTGCAAAATCATTAAAAAAGAGAGAGAGGGAGAAAAAACACAACGGTCTTGCATACATGTCTGCAAGTTAGCAACACACAGACACGTCCAAGCTGTAGTAGCAGATGAGAGGCATTTGAATAAATAAAAAACAAGAACAAGAGAGAATGAAAAAGAGAAAAAGCTAAATGGGATTGTAAAAAAAATGTGGGGAGAAAAATATATCTAGATGTGAACACAGTTAAATCAAGGTCTGACTGCACACAGAGCTTCATGGGGTCATGAAGTCTGAAAGCTGTGTGTTTAGTAAATTGGTGGGTGGGGTATGTGGTAACTGTTGATAAGCACACAGAAAATAGTACTCTGCTGATAAATGCAAATTAAATGCACATATAAGAGAAAAGCCACGGCTCTGCAAAAATATTCAGTGAAAAACAGCAACTGAGAAATAGAAAGAGAAGCATATTCACGGGTTAGAAAGAGTACAGGTTGGATTCAATTAGAACATTTCCCTTTACTTTAACCAGCAAATTTAAAAAAGAAAAAACTGTATTTCAATTCAAGTAATGTCAAAAGTAATTCAGTATTTTACATAAAATCTAAAAAACAAAGAGAAAGGGTGCAGTTTGAGCCTTTACCACTAAATAAACCACTTTTTACTGCCATCATAACGCGCCTAAAATAAAGAGAAAACTGATCGGACGGTAGCTGCTAGAAAGAACAATACAAAACCGACCTTGTTAAGCATTTATAAGAAGTGTCTGGGAGGCTTTACGGGCTAAGAAAAACAAGTTTTGCAAGATGCGGAACAATAAACGACCGATTCAGATTTTCCAGCATTGTGAAAGTAACCAGAGCCAAGAATATAGCAGGAGAAAAGGAACACAAAAGCATAGTGCACATGTACTCCTCCTTTTCTCTGCTGAATTGCTCGCATTATATCAGGAGAAAATGAGAGGATGAAGGTGTTGTTGCAGGGAGGAAGAGCAGGGCTCCTCTCGCTTTCAATTCTCCCTAGACCAGAGATTGATGGGTGGGGCTGGAGGAAAACAGAGTGATGGTTAAAAGAAGTGACAGGCAGAGAGAAGGGACTGAGAAAAACAGGAAATAGCCTTGAGAGAGTTACAAAAGAGGCAGATAAAATGGTAAAAGATGAGAAGGAAACAGGGGATGTGATACAAAAGAGAAGAGCCTAAAAGGTGCTGATTAGATTTGAGCGTCGGCTGGAGATCTAAATCAAATGTACACAAATAATATTAAATCATAGCTTCAGCCACATGTGCACATTTACTGTATCCCTGTGCAACAACTCTGCTAACATATGGCTACAAGCTAAACAATTTTAAACACAGAAACCTCTAAAAATAACTGCAGGATACCACAGGTGTAGCAGGGGTCATTCACAGTTCTAGACATTGTCATCCCCGAAGAGGAGCCAGTGGCATAGTAACTTAAAGGACTTACACTCAAACCTCATATTAGCTTCGGCTGAACCTCAGAAGGCAGGGTTGTGGATTTCATCCACCATTTCTCACAATGGAATCCTATTAGTAAGGATCACCTTCTGGGCAGTATGGACAGGAGTTATGATCACAGCAGCTAGAAATAATTCCTATAAACCTGAATCATGCTCAGAGACAGACCTAAAAAAATGCCATCTTATCAATTAAAAAGAAAAGAATCCTGAAAATTTTCGGATGAAAATGTTTACCAGCTTTGTCAGCAGTGGTGTGCAGTCAGCTGTATGTGTGCGATTAAAACAGGGAGGAAAATGCATCAGCCAACTAAAAGGGCAGTTAAATAAACGGCAGTTTATTTACTTCTGTGCTGTCATGCTTTTTCCAACAACAAACTCAAGCAGAAAATCTTCAAATAACAAGCCAGTTTCTCCACTTACATGATAAAAAGGAGGAAGAATGGCTGGAACTGCAGGTAGCTACTGAGGATGTGAAAAAAATGACAGAAACACGGACATTTACTTTAAAGACAAATACATTGGAAATAATGGGAGGTTTTATTTTCATATATATCGTTGTTTCTTGTATCTGTAATCTTGATTTCAGCTTTTTAAACCCTGCGCTGCGAACAGCAGCGGCTACTGGCTGATGACTCTAACAAACTGCTTCCTACGGATATGAAGGCCTCGCTTTTAGACAGATAAACTACGAGTTTGCACTCGGCTGTTTGGCAGCGGTGGTGTTTTGGGCGTACTGTGCTGCATGTTTGAGCTCTTAGTGGACAGTGAATTTGGGGGGGTGGGAAGCAGATGTGGAATTAAAGGTGAAAGCCCCGTGTTACACTTCAGGCTGAGATTTTAACGGATCATTACTCTGAATGATGAGTCAACCACGCCCGCCCCGCAGCCGACTCATGCTTGGTCGAGAACTGAGACTCCAAAGCTCATATTTGAGTAAGCGCTGTGCAAACAAGATAAATGCCCCCCTGATTGCCCTACCATCCCTTCCCTCCACTTACCCACTAACCACCCTCCTCCCCAGTACTGTGTTCAGCACACAGCATCACACAACGCACTAATCCATGCCATTTTGCCAAGCTGTTCCTCCTCTAACGATGCTGAAGTCACTTTTATTCACTTCAGCTTTTTTTTTTCCCAAAACAACATCAAATCATAATCCTTTGTTGAGCCTAACCATATGGTCTTTTCTTTATCCTTTCTTTATCCACACCCCAGTGGCATTAATAATCTTCTGGATGGGGGAGATGGAAAATGTCCAGCAGCATTCCCAACATTCAAATAATCTGCCATTTTTTTCTCCTTTTGGCTGAAGCAGATATCCCGCTTTACACAGATGGATTGATGTAACTGCTAAAGAAAAGGATGGTATAGTGTAGTAGTAGTTAACATTTTAGTTTATATGAAAACAATGCACTAAAGGTCTGTACAAATAGTTTTAATGGTGTTTAAGTTAACAGCTGTTTGTTAAAATACAGTTTCAACGCTGTTGTTTTAGTTGTAAAGACCTTTTTAATACACAGCCTGCTTCTTCGCAACACAGATGCTGGAAAAAGTTGGGCTATTAGCAGCTAAAGACCTCAAATTTCCCAACTGACAGACCATGTAATAGCTACGTGATCCATAGCAAACATATTGCTAATAGTACAGACGCAAAAAAAATCCTCTAAAGATGAAAAGCTGAAAGTAAACTTCATCTGCACATCCTGAGTGAAACAAATTACATGCTGTCATGGCTTTTAAAATGTGTTCATTTCTTCAGCAACCGGTGGTGTTTGAGTCAATAGACAAACAGCAAAGTACGTTCATTTTTTTTTCCTGTTTCATGTGCAAACTATTCATGTTGAGACTTGGGTGTTATGTGTTTTTTTTCTTTTTTTTCTAAATCTTTCTATCAGTGGATGGTTGCTTCACTTGTTTTGACTCATTTTCCTTTAAAGAAGACATCAGTGCCTTGGCTTGAATGGGAGTTGGGGTAAGAGAAGAAGAACTGCAGGAGTAAAACTTTCATGTACGCAGCAGAGTGGGACAGATGTTTAATCTGCATCCATACCATAGGCAGGGCGCTAACACATGTGGTTCAGACAACCTTGGTCCTTCTTTGACCTTAGTCGCCACTATGCCATGAGCTAATTAGGTACCGCAACATGTCATCATGATGCCATGTTCCTAAACACCTCCCTCAGAAGAAAGATGGGAAAGCCTCATAACCGCAGGTGCCTATCTGCTGAAATAAAAAGGTGGAGGCTGGGTTTAAGAAATGAAATAAAAACCATTAAAGCAAATGAACAACAAAAATAGCTGAAAACCTTGCAGAGCTATAATTAAACCTGACAATCAGGAATGCAGCAGAGTGACTGGTGATCATGGTACCTCCTGCTTCGTTACAGTCTAATGACACCCTTAAGGTGTTTTCCCTTCACGCAAACTACAGCTCATAGAAGAGATCCGTTTCTGTCGCCAGGATAATGTGAAGAAACAGACTCCGTTAATGGTCAGCGAAGGTGTATAGATGACCATTTTTCCTGTCAAAGACGAGGTCACAGGTTTTTTTTAGATTGAGAAGAATATAAATTTAACAATGAAGAATAAAATAAGTTGAACATACATTAAACATTAAAACATGAAGGGACAAAAGAAGGTTATAACCCGGGGAAAATCCCTCCAGAGATCTGTGATCACATAGAAGTCCGGAACTATTCTGCCCTACTCAGATAAGGGGAGCTTTGTTTTACCCTAAACATTTCCCTGATGGAAAGACGCCGGCCTTGCAGATAGTTTACTAAAGGTCAGAATGACATCAGTTTAGGAGCCTTAAGGTCGGACCTTTCAGCTAGACATTAATTAAGAGCAAGGTAATTA
>JBAMHX010000024.1:15648790-15670048 GCA_037177515.1 Pseudomugil tenellus | reverse complement strand
GAATATAAATTTAATAATGAAGAATAAAAGAAGTTGAACAAACATTAAACATTAAAACATGGAGTGAGACAATACATTAAGACGTACAGACAAGGTACAGGGTTATAACCCGGGGAGAATCCCTCCAGAGATCTGTCACACAGAAGTCCAAAGCAATTCTGCCCAGTCACTTAGAGACACCTTCGTTTAAAGACTTTGGTTGGAGCCAGTTTTATATTTGGACAGAGGTCTCGTCTAAACATTTCCCTGATGGATGGACGCGGGCCTTGCAGATGGTTTACTAAGGTCCGAATGACATCAGTTTAGGAGCCTTATGGGCAGAGCTTTCAGCTAGACATTAATTAAGCTAACATATGACATATCCTCAACAATCTTCTTTACTCTTCAAGTAGTTCTTCACTAGTCTCACCGTGTTTTGAGTTGTTAGTGTGAAATCATCTACATAGAGGTGCACACCAACATTCATTCATTTAATCGTTTTCTAAACTGCTTAATCCAATCCAGAGTTGCTGGGGGCTGGAGCCTTTCCCAGCAATTAGCAGCCGAGAGCAGGCACACCCTTGACAAGTTGCCAGTCCAACGCAGGTGCAAACCAACAATGAAGCATGTTTCTGAAGAGAATGGGAAGAGCTGTTACTGGTGCAGGTGTCCAACTCCTGCATCACAATTTTGGGTGAAGAATCTTGTCCACTGCACAAAGAAAATTGAGGACTTGAAGCAACAACCTTTCAGTTAAAGGGTGATCAATCCAGATTTTGAGCATTAACTGTTATGTATTATGGAGGCAGTAGACTAGATGCAAAGTTTTTACTTTGGTTTTATTCAGATGTTGTTTATATTTTATCTTTAGGAGCCTTTATTGTCAATAGCCAGTATAAAGCAGGGACAGACTGAAATGCACACAAGGACTCAGCATTTGTACTTACTTAGCACCTGTTATTTAGAGGAAAACAGGATATGCCAACAGGAGTGATGATGCTGATTAATCTTTCCCATGCACTAATTCACATAATCTGTTGCTGATTGATGATTAGTTCAACTTTTCTTTGCTGTTGCTCATTTCTATTGAATTCTCCAAAGCAGCAGAGTAATTGATCAGGTCCCCTGTGCAGTAAATGCGGACAGAATCTGTTTTGGTTTCACTCTGAGCTGCAGGCTTCTTTACAAGAACAACCAATTTAGTTTTAGAAAATAGATACAGTATTAGGAAAGAATAATAAGATGTGTCTAAAAGAAAAAAAACAGTACCACAAAACCAGGTTTTGCAAAACTATTACCATTCCCTATTCAGCTCTGCAAATCTCTTGTTGGGGGAAACCAAGTGTAAAAAGGCATGAGTGAAAATAAAGAAGATCATGGGAGGTCGTGATGGGACAGGCTTTAATTGTTCTGACAGTATTTCCAGAGGAGCTCCAATTATCTGCAATGTTGTTCTGGAGCCAGAAGCCCAATCCCAATGTTACATCCTGTGCTTCCCTTCAGTTGCAGAGGTAGACCCTCAGCTGCAACCCAGAAGAGAACCTCTAGAGACTGGCAAATGATTTTGCAGAGAAGCCCAGCCAGCCACACAGTCAGCGGCTCAAACAGGAAGGTAGACAGGTAAGTGGTCAGGTAGAGGCGGGCGAGCGGACAGACAGGCAGGAGGGCAAACTGGCTAAGCTCAGGCTCCCAATGTCCCCAAGCAGCAAGAGATATTGCTGCTCCACTGAACAGCATAATGACAGTCTCTTCTACTTCACATGGGCCGGCCGAAGTGAAAATCTACTCATAGTCGTTCTTTGCTTCAATTCCATCAAGAGAAAACACTGTTGCAGGGGACTAAAGGGAGCAGATGCAGCCGTTGGAAAATGCACAACATACAGAGGGATGTATTTCTGGGCAAGTAAGCTGATTCAAGTGCAGGTTAGTTTGGATGGCAGAGAAGCAGAGAATGTGAAATACATTACTGTATGAATCAGAGCATCTTCAGATGAGCTTGAAACCAACACTGAGCTTCATGAGGAGCTTAGAAAGAAAAACACAACTTTTCCTCAACCATGGATGGATAAACACCCGTTGCTATGGAGACTTTGACAAACCAGCATGGAGGTGTGAATTATAGCTAGACTCTTGCAGCATTCCTGTACACAATCACACACACTCACATTAATGTCAGTCATCCTCCTCCTTTTCGTTATCCAGATGATTCACAGGGAAATTATATCATCTGGCGCAATGATGCAGACTCCAAAGTGCGATAGCGCGTTTTATTTGGTCTGATAGGATGGCAATTAGCCACGTAATTGATGGGCAGCCTATCATACAAGGATAATTAAACAAGCATTCACACTTTAGTAATTGGATTTTAGTTCATAGAGCCACCCAGTCAGTTTCTATTAATAGTTGAAAGTGCAGATATGAACAACTTCCCCCTTTTTATTTTCCTGAATGTGAACTAGTTACTGTAGCCTTCTTTGATTTAATTCATTCATTTAAGTCTCTGTTCAGTCACGGTAGTGTTTGTGTTTACCTGGCAAAATGTCTACTTATGTTTCTCCAAAGAAACAAGTGAAATTAACGAATAGCTGAAGAATTGTGAAATGAATCAATTAAGCAGTATCCACAGATTTTTTTTTTTAACATTTTTGTGCGTGTGACTGATTCAATGCCTTTATTATTATTATTTTTTTTTATTTCCAACATTGGATATTAGCTATTACAGGTTTGTAATAACAGTAGGTGCAGGAAGGTGTGATTTTTGTGTGCGGAACAGACTCAAACTTTTAATGCACTATTCATTATTGTGCTTCTTCAGCAGATAGCAGTAGGAAGATAACCTCAGTCACTCACAGCTATGCCTCCTGCATTTGGGAAGGAGCAGAAAAAGACAAGAAAGCAATTATATCTCTGCCGCCATACTCATTTTCAGGTACTCTCTCTCCCCCTCTCTCTTTTTTTCCCAGGCTGATGACAAATGGAGGTAGAGGAGCAGAGCTGCAGGTGCTGATGGTGTGTGTGTGTGTATATGCGCATCAGTGAGGGTGGGTGGTGTGGATCATGCTTCATTTCAGCTCATGTTATGGTAGGGGATCAGCACTGACCACAGGCATTGTCAGTTTTTCAGGCTTTTAGCTGCTTCTCTTCTCTCCTAAAATCAGTCTTTATGGCTACATTTTAAGTGATGTGTCAGTCGGGCATTCACTTCCTTCTGAACACCGTCTTTTTCTGGTTGATCTGTGAACCTTTTGTACCCTGCAACTAATCTTGAGTGTCTATTTAGTTTCTGGTTACACATGCATGTGGTTTAGATATGTTAGGGATTAACAGAGGAGGAGTGGTATGTGTATCGCCGCAAGGTTAAAGCATTTCTGTTTCCTGTTTTACTTGCACGTTTTCTGCAAGTGTGAATGTATGCAGTGTTGTACCTGTAAAACAAGACTCACCACATTCTGTCCCAGAAGGAGGAGAGTGACATATTGTGAACCCAGAACTGATTATAAGTGTTTCCTTGTACGTGCAAGTTTTTTCAATCAGTGTGAGGATAAAAAACTATCAAGACACATTATTTAGCAAGGTGGAGAGGTATACAGTTTCTCACATGTGGGAACCAGTGTTGAGATGGCACAGTATGAATTTTCACATCATAGAGAAGGTCTCTTGATGTATAAACTGTAAATCAATGTAAGACAAATGTGTGATAGCTATCTGCAGCTTTGATAAAGCCTTCTCCTTACATGTGTAAAAGGGCTTGTGAAATTTTCAGAAAGAAAAACAAACATTTTAAATAAAATAAGTGAATAAGTTTGAGAATTCTGTTTGCTGCATCTGCTGCAGTACACACGGCTTAGTAGCACCTTTTGCTAACTAGCATAAAACGTTAGCGTAGAAACAAAGCATTGTTGCCAAATGATCCGACCATGTCATTAATTAACTAAAATGATTGATTTTAGATGTAAAACAAAAAGTTAATGGGTTATAACACTGTTAATAATTACAGTATTTCCCCAAGAACTACCTGTCCTAAACGAGGACATGAATTAGCTTAATTTGATGTTTCAAACACATTTAAGCCTTTTGAAAGTGTTTAGATATTTAAAATGATTTAAATATTATATACTTATCTTGAACAGTCCACAACAGATTCATGAAACTTTATATTAGCTTTAACTTCCTAATTCCTCCAAGCATGCTCGGTTGCTTTGTTTTGATCAATTCCCCAATGATTGGTTGTTCTTATCAATGTAACATGAACAAAATCATAATCTATTATTAATCCCTTAAAAAACAAGGTTAATGACTTGATAAAAAGGTTGAAGAGGGGCATGGTAGCCTAGAGATTAGGCTACCATGGTAGCCTAGGGGATGTGGAGAACCTCCAAAGTTTGAGTCACTGGAGAGCTAATCAAAGTAAACCAACATAATAATGTATTAAAGCTAGAGATGGTTAAATCAAAGTGATAAAGTGAACATAATAATATAAAAGCCTCATCCTTACTTGTTAGGGAATTATGTAGCAACCAATAGATTTCTCTAAAGCTGTTATGCAGTTTGTTACCTGCTGATAGATTATTCGTGACTCTTACAATTGTTTTTTTTTTCTTTTCACCAACACAAGGGAAGTTTTGTATATTTTAGCCACTACATAGACAAATTCACATAAAACTTTGTCACTTTTTAAATTAAAACAGAAAACAATAACTTAGACAGTTATATCTGTAAACAAATTCTATCTGCACCATTGGTTTAACCAGACATCATACAATGAGGGAGACTGTGATCTTTGTCAACCTCACTCCCAAAAAGATAAAAAAAAAAGCTTAGGAGTAAATGCTGTGTTGCAGCTTTATATAAATATACATATATTTATATGAAAGATGCTCACTGGGCGGTTTTGTTGCTGAATCTGAAGTGTGTCAACAGTAGAAAAGAATCCACTAAATGTTGGAGTTTCCTGTTCATTCATGGACATGCTGTGTACCATCCATCCATTTTATACCGCTCCCAGCAGCCAACGGGTCAGAGGCGGGGTACACCCTGGACAGTCTATCACAGGGCCACACACATAGACGAACAACCATGCACACACACACACTTAAGGTCAATTTAGAGTCTCAAATCAGCCTATCCCCAAGGTGCATGTCTTTGGACTGTGGGAGGAAGCCGGAGAACCCGGTGAGAATGCTGTGTACCAATAATGCAAAGCATTTATCTGACAGCAGCAGTGCATTATGAGAAGCATAAATATGAAAAAAAGACTTTATACACTTGTAAATGTAAAGGAAACATATTGGATTGTTGGGTCTTTCTGCTGCTTTGTACTAGGGGAACAAGGACGACGACTAAATTAAAGCAATATTGTCTTTTGCTCTCCAGCTCTTCCACTCACTTCTTCTGTCTCTCTCTTTATTATCTTTCAATCTATGTTTCTGTATTTCTGATTGATACACCCATTTCACAAAGATTTCACGCTTGAGCAATCCCAAATGGGTCTGCTTTCATGACAAACAGATCAATTTTTATAGACTTGAAAGTTACTGGTCTTGAAAATTGTTTGACCATCCTCAAGACGCTGCTGAATTCTCTGGCAGCAATCTCTCTCTCTCTCACCGGGCTCCCTCTGAGAGCTCTTGTCGTCATGCACAATCGCTGAGTTGCTGTCATAAACCATTTATGAGCTTGCTAACAAGCTTCAACACCCCGATACATTTTTCACAACCTCACATGCTTGCAAAGGAAAAGCCCAGAATGAATCAAAGGGGGCACAATATTGCATTTTGAAAAGTCTAAAACATTGTTAGAAATACTGATATAAAAACCTGCATGATATGCTTGATAATGTGGTGGCTTGTAACGTAAACAGCAGGTGGCTGAGCATATAAGCACTTATGGTTTGAAGGGATCCACCTGCCCCCTCTGAGATACTATTGCCAGGATGGTGTCACACTTTTCAGCCTGCCAGCACACACACACACACAGATGCAAAGCTGCTAGAGTACCAACACATGAAATTTGAATACTTGTATGGACAAAAAAGATCTATTCATCTGCATACATGTATCTAAGACTACACACAAACAGCCTAATTTAAAGGCGCGTGTCTCCACCTGCAGAAGTATTCTTCTAAGCAGATTTTCACAGCGAGCGGAGCAGCCTCGTCTCTAAAAGGGCTTTGATCACAGCGGGATCTTGTGGTGGAAAGGTGAGGAGCGCATTTACATGTCATTCACAGAGAACATGGCAAGGTGAGCCCGCCTTCTCCACTGCTCAGCTCTGTGTGTGTCTGCATGCCTGCTTGCTTTTCATTCCCTTCATCATCTCTCCGCTCTTGTTCAGTTTGAATGCATTTGAACGTCGGCAGCATGATTCATAGCCAACAGGTTGTTAAAAGGCATTTTTTCACAGTGTCTTGGTATTATCAAAGGAAAGCATAATCTCCCTCTGCCTGCAGAGTTACAATGCTGATCTGCATAATTAAAATTGGTTAATAAACATAAGAACTGGAATCTGAATGACATCAGACACAAATAAGCCATTGCTGTGAAATACATTTATACACTTTCATTATTCACTTTATCCTATTGACGGTTTTGGAGGGGAAGCTGGAGCCTCAGCTGCCATCACGAGAGCCCATCAATGGAGAAGGCTTAAATGAAATCTCTAGTTTGATCAAATAAATTCATAAAGAGACAGAAAAAGAAAAAAAATCATATACTATAAAAATGCTGTACATGCTTTACTGGATGAATAACTATTGGCAAACTTATTTTTATTTCCCATTTAAAGCTTGGTGTGTTCTTGCTTGCTTGTAAGGTTTGTTTTCATACGGATGGATTTCTGCTCAGGAATTTTTGAGGGAACTCATTTTAAATTGTCATGATGAAATATGTGCGTTAGTTCAGAAGCAGCAAGCCAACACCGTATTATGATAAAACTTTCACCATGTTTTATAGTGTGAAAGATGTTGATCTCCTGTCACCTTAAAACAAATATTTCTTTGATACACAAAAAAATCAGTTTCATCTGTTCATAAAATTACATTTCCAGATGTGTGCTAACTACCAAAGATGATTAATTCTATATTTTGATCCATTCTTTTTTAATAGTCCTGTCCTTTGTGACCCATGCTTGGCACAGCATGAGGTACGCCATGTTTCAGGTCAGACTTTTTAAAGTGTGGTGAACGGTGCTTTTTCCAAAGTCACATCACTCACTGATGTTTCTTATTTGTGCTCAGTGGTTAGATAGCTTAGCATGAGAACAGCATCTCTATATTCTTAGGCAGTATTTAAAAATAACAACAAAGAAAACAACTCGCATATTGCAGAAAACTGATTACCACTGAACATTACACATTGGTTGAGTCCTATGTCTACTTTGCAGTACAAAATTAAATTTATCCATGTAGATTAATGTCACTTTTCCAGCATATAATCATTTAAGCCTTGCTGTGTCATGTAAAGAAGCAAACACGAACTTTCTAGTTAAAATGTTACAAATATCAATTATTTCTCCTTTTCTCTTTTTATTTTTTTTGGACTATTTCCTCCCAGGTTCTACAGGAGGCAAGCCAGTACATTTTATGCAAATATATACCGAAACTTCACGTTCAACATGTATTTGACAAACTCACTTTGTTTGAAGGTGTTTAAAAAGTTTGGCACAAAAATGTACATGTGACTTACAAAATGAAACCTAAACATACTGCATGATACGTAGTCAATCCTCCTCATGTTGAGGATAAACAGTCTGCGGTAGGAAGTGAAGCTAAGTTTAACCAAATTGTAGAGTACTGTAATATTCAGTGAACAAAGTTTGGACATGCTTTGCTTGAATGTATTTTCTTGTTTTTCATTGATAATGTTCTATTTTTTATATATATAAGTGTTATTCAAAATCCTGTTTTTACATTAATGGATAGTCATAATTCTTAGTATTACTGTAAAGGAAAATAGGTAGAAGATTATTGTTTTATTTCCGACAATCTTGTTTTGTTTCATCCTTTAGCTCGCAAAGGGGTTTGTGCAAAGTTTGCACTTTCCTCCATAAAAATGCCAGCATGTTCTACTTGATAAAACTGCATCCTCAAAAGTTCTCACCAGGGAGAGAAACTTTCTGGATTATCTCAGCTCGAATACATCACACTCTAACAGATCAGTAGCCTGCATGTAATGCAAACTAAAATAACAAAAATCATATATTTATTTTACACATTTTTTTTGTTTTGCTTTGCTAAAAACATCATAATCTCACTCCAGCTTTTAAAGGTGCATGAAAGTGTGACTTTGTGTTTGCCGGAAGAGAGAAAACCACTATTTCCAGGGCTGTAATTCTCCATCAGTCTGACAAACAAGACTTTTTGACGCGACAAACAACGGAGGCCTTGAGTGTGTTTGTGTGTGTACCACAGATGACAACATTTACCGGTCTAGTAAATCCTGAACAGGCAGCCACATAAGCAGCCACATTGGTGGATTGCACACCGGAAAGCAATGACTCGTAACACTGATGGGAGGACAGTAGGTGGAAGGACAAGCTGTGCTTGATTTACTTCTAAGTGGAGCTGCTCTGCCTGCTGAGATGTTAACATCCATCCTCACTTCATGCTTTGGTCTTGGTTGCATTCAAGTGATGGTAATTTTGCATTCACACGGCACACAGAGACAGAACAGTAATATAATTTCAAGTTGTAGATGTATAAAAAGAAAGAAGGGAACAAAAAGATGAATCGGTTAATGAAGGAGCAGGAAGCTACAGTTTTAGCGAGTAGAAGAAGCAGGTGCAGAGTAGAGTGGTGGCATGCAGGCCTAATCAGACCAGGAAATGATGCGCTGCATAGTTTGTCCAGTTCCAGACGGGGCCCAAAACAGGTGAGCCTGATTAATGAGGAAGCAGCTACACATCTCTGGTAAACAGCAAGCAGACACAATTCATATATCAGCGCATGATTGTTCTCAGGTGGACAGGAAGGAGCTCATTCACATTGGATCATTTACAAAATGTGTCTCTGCAAACATGCAAAGACCGGATTTGGGAAAATTCTTGCAAGAATTTTGCTTGTAGAAGAATTTCTCATAAAGCATGTGCAAGAAATTTTAATTATTGTATGCTTTTTATGAGAAAAATGTTCTCAGCAGCTTCAGAAAGTCACAACTCACATGTCTTCGGCACATAAGACATGCAGCGTTCACACATGCAGTAGCGGTTTTAGGCACGGGCGAACTGGGCAGCCGCCGGGGGCGCCATTAATTTAAGTCATGTGGGGGGCAGCATGAGCTCTTGGAAAAAAAGATGTTTTTTTATTTCACACATTGTCACTGTGTGGGGAACTGGCTGGCGCCCCTGCTTAATCAGAAGGTACCCAGATGCATTTCAAGTGACATATGCGAGTGATGCGCGTGCAATCCTGGTATAAACAGATTTGTTTTGCTGCTTAACCAACGTAAAAACACGCGATTTTGATAGTTTTGTAGCCTAAAAAATGTCATTTTGCCGTGCTTTGGGTGGCAAATATTCATTAAGCCTGCATAGCAGAAAGGAAGCCAAAATAAACAATGTGCGTCTATGCAGAACACATTTTATTTCAGATGGGTAGATATATTTTTCATTTTTTTACCAGCTCCTATGACCAAGATGATGATTTACTAGTCGCACTTTGTTATTACCCTCATGTGGTCACGAGCTGTGGGTAGTAACTTTTATATATATATATATATCGTAGTTTTTTAAGTTCTGACAAGTTAAACAGTTTTTTGACTCAACTGTAAAAAAAGACATGGTGGTGGTGGTGTGTGTGGGGGGGGGGAACTCGGCCATCTCGCCATGGGAGTAATTAAATGTAGAACTGCCACTGTATATATGGTCACCACTACAGTTTAGAACATCTATCCACAATCTGACAAGAGCTGAGATAACGTTGGAGCTGCATGTAAAAGCTCCATTGAAATATTTCTCAGACATGTTTTATGATTCAGCTGTTTTGAAGGAGTGTGTTCACAGACAAATTCATGCATCTGACAGACTCTATCAGCCTGATGGGAAAACAATTGGATGATAACTTTATTCTTAGTGTGACTTCTTTTCTTCTGACTTTCTTTTTAACCACACAGATGTCAGGTAAAAAAATCACATATCAGAACCGTGATAATAATGAAAAGAAAAACATGAATCTCCTGTTTATGTGTTGTGTGTATGAACACAACATCTTTTCACAGCAGAGAACTGAACACATTTCAGTAACAGAACATTGAAATAAATCTATGACTGTGAGATCCATTGCTGTGTATAAATTACCCTCTAAAATACATCCTTCTTGCCACGGTTTCCCTTACAAATCCCATTTTGCGAAGGAGTGGCAGTTTAATTTTTCACTGTGGGGATCTTGACCTTTGAAGTGCTATTGATTAATGTCTTTACAAGTTGGCTGCTGTTATGATTGAATTAAATGAGTTTGCAAGGACGCACGTGCACGACACACATCTTCATGCTGCTGTTTGTACACCGTGACGCTGATCAGCAGCTGCTGGTGTTATAGAAGCAACACAATGTCAAATAGAGTGCTACAATAAGCTTTATGGATCAGAAAGCTTCTGACAGAAATATTCTCGGATTGCGATTTGTTTCACCTCGTGAAGACCTCTCTGCTGCCACCTCCACCTCAGATTTGTGCTACGTGATAGAAAATGAAGAGAAACATAGCGTATTTGAGAAAAAGTCTGTTATTAATTTTCCATACACTGTGGTTAAAAACATAGTTTCATCACTTTATGTTGTTGCTTTCATTAAAAAATATATAATTGATAAAAATTATGTAATTAGATTATAAATAAATTAAGAATATAAAACACATAACAGTCATCTGTAAATTTATCAACAGGCAGAATTATGAGATGAGAAGCTGTCATTAAAATAATTGCATTACAGTTCCTGTTTAGTAAAAGGATTCAGGGGTGCATTTTAATAAAAATGTTGAACAAAACACCTTTTTTTCATGAGATGATAAAAATACTGTCCATATTCATGCAGGCTCACATTAACAAAGTCAAACAGAGGCACTGAAAAAGATGGAGCCCTACTGTTCAAAGCAGTAAATCTTTATGGATTTCATTGTTTATCATAAATGTGATTGTCTTTGTAGCTTTATTTATGTGTTATTGCTGTTCTGTGATGGCTGGAGGTTGACTCGGTCAAACACTGACAGGAGGTGAAGGAAAGTGCAGCCTTGTGGGAGAAGAAACAGCTTCTCCAAAGCATTAAATCTGCATGGATGCAGTACATTTCTCTGGAATTTACGAGTATACAGATACCTGTAAATAAAAAAAAAACCTGAGACTAAAAATAGACAATAAAATTATTATAGTTATTCCTTTCAAATTGGCACGGAGGAAGACAGCACTAATAAAAGAAAGAGCAAGACTGACAATGTAATCTTTGCAAACAGCTGGCATCTACTAAAAAAAATAAAGGACATAAAGCTTCATTTCACAGCTACATGGTGTCATGGACACAGTGGTCAAAATAAAGAGAGGAAAGGTGAAAGCAAAACCTGAGCTGATTTCCTCAAACAGCTCATATGTGTCATAACAATTTTCACCCTCTCTCACCGTTTAGTCTGCTTTGAATGAACCATAATCTGCTTTTAGGGACCGACATGGATAACTTGCACTTCTGCTAATACTGGACTGATTCTAGAGAAAACATTGTGCATTAGGTTCCAGCATCATAGTACAAACATAATCCCAATCAAACATAATAAGACTGCTCCGTTGTTTTCCTGCGATGAACGAGTTGCTATTTTATCATAGCCAATAAATAAGATGGATTTTCTTCATCTTTCTTGTAAGTGATTGGCTGTTTTGGGGAATATCTCCTCTTAGCTAGCAGCTGTAGCTGCATAACATTGTCCAGGCGGTCCAAGTCAAACTACATAAAGATGCTGAAGTTTTGGGAATTCTCTACCTAATTGGACCATGTTGACAAATCGGAAAAAGCTGCATAGTGATTCCTTATTTGAATATTTAAACATGATTAAACACATCGACCTAATCACACATCTGGTCCCACTCACACTCTGACTGTATATTTCCCCTACATCAAATTTAATGCTAAATTTGATACATATAGGATTAAATCATATTATTCTTTTGATAGAAAATTATCATAAATATGTCATTCCACCCATATGAGTGTAAAGATGCACCTATAGAACAGAAAAATCTGAATCTCCTGAATATTACTAATACAAGGATGTTATCATCATACAGATATGACTGCTCTCTATTTTCTAACGATTTCCTGTCCAGGTTGGTGGATAACACAACTCCCATTATCTCCTGAAACTCTAGAGCTCCACCATAAACGACAATTTCTCCAATCAATATGGTAATTTCATACAGGAATATATGAGGAGCTACAAATGGGGTTACACAGGCGGGCGTGCAGGGAGCAGTGTCACTTTTTATTCCCAAGACACACAGGATAAAAGCAGACATCAGTGGATCCGTCTGGCGGCAGCGAGTATCCGAATGAAAATGGACTATTGGACACTTTTATCTGCTGGCTTTAATGTTGTTGAGGAGGCAGATGGTAGTTCAAGGACAAGTGCAACGCCATGAGACGAGCGGACTGGCAGAGGAAGATGCAAGGAAAGGAAAAAAGAAGGTGTACGAAAACCTAAATGGGAGAGAAAAGGGCAGGGAGTGGACAAGATAAAAGGGAAAGAGATTGAGAAAGGAAGAGACTGCTTCCTCAACACAGACCTCTATTTAAACATTTACCTGTGTCTGCCTATGCTGAGGGGAGAAATGGCTGTTTGATTCCATTACACTTCTATTACACCTGTAGTTAATGGCTGTGTCACAGTCTATTAACTGCATTCATCTCTGCCGCTGATATATAACAGGACATCGGTGTTGAACAAAGACAGATGGCTGTGGCTCGTGTCTATGCTGCTGCAACTCACACCTTATATCCATGCAAAAGATGTGGTACAGGATGTACAAACACACACACACGCCCAGGCAGGTGAAATGCATATAACCTATACTGTTATATACTGAACACAGTCAAAAACAAACAAAAAAATGGAGACATTAATCTTTGTCTTCCACACTTGTGCAGCGGTGACAACCATGCCGTTTATTGTGATAACAGGAAATGGAGAGTAGTTTTAATCTAAAGGACTGACACAGATATGTCTCTGCAGAATCAGACGGATTCAAGTGCCAGCTTCTGTTCAATTTGACAGATCCAAAGTAAATGTGAGAAAAAAATATACAGCAGTAGACGTGATTCCCTGTCCCAGTGCGCTGCTGGGAGGAAGCAGTGGTGGAGCATGAGATGGCCAGTAAATCCCCTAAGGGCATTTTATTCTCCCTTATGTATATATGTAGGTGTGTTTATTTAAAATATCATCATATGTCTTTTAGGTTGCCATGGTTGTTGATTTAATTCATCGACTAAATGAGCAAGGTTCACGTCTGCCCTGTAATTATCCACGTATCAGTGGATTAAAGATGATGAGCAAAAGCAACAGGGATGTCACTTGTATTTGGAAAATACCGCTTCCAAAGAGAAGACATATTTCAATGATAAAGAACAAAATCTCTGCCACAAAGGAAGCAATATTAGCTTTTTTTCTCAGTGGTGCCAAGTTAAATGTTAAATACAAAGCAAAGGTGACCTTAAATAGAAAATACCAGACATGTTTTATTCAAACCTTTTTTAAACATTTAAAGAAGCTTCTGCTTCGTAAGACTAAATTCTCCTGAAAGCAGCATTTGTGAGTTTTTTGGTTGAATCTGCCTTTGTCTCCACTGACCCATATGTTCACATGCCACCCTGCTGACTAACACACAAAGCACTGAGAAAACATAAAGACAAGAAGATAGAAACAATAAAGCACATTGTTTTACTTGCCATGGAAAGAAGTTTGGAGACAGCCAAGATGGAATGCTTTTTATTACTTTATATTGCTGCCGGCCTGTGAAATTGCATGATTGACTGAGTGACTGATTCCCTTCAGTTTGCACCTTGGCTTCAGGGGAAAAAGTCTGGCCTGCTGCTGGTTTGTGTGCAAAAACAAATTAAAACATGAAAATGAGTTGTTGCTTTTGCACATGCAATGGCATTTCCTATGCTCATCTTAAATCAAAGAGTTGTTTTCTCATACAGCAAACTGAAACAAATGGTGTGCAGTATTTTAATTCGTAACTTATCTACGCTGCATTCAATGCATATACAGTCATTTTACAATGCATAGGAAGCTGGTCTACTGCTGCATATTTTTCTTTTTGTAGCAGCAATGACACACAGGCAGTGTGTCATAAACAGCGATAGGGAAATGTAATCATGTAGTGTTGGATTATCAACAAGTAGCACAAGCCATATTAGGGAGTCAGAATAGCAAAGGAAGAGACGCTGGACTCCCATGTATTAGACTCCTATTGGAGTCCAATGCTGAGTCTGTTATCTTTTATTTTTTGCTGTTTATTTGGAACTCTTTCACAATTTTACTTCTTTATGTATTCGAAGTACTTTGCAAAAGTTGGGAAAACAAACTCTACATATAAAACTTTGGGGTTACTGACATTTAGTGTGTTGCGTTATTTATTGTAAAATACATTTTAGAATAGATTGGTAATTAGCTGAACAACACTTTAATGCAGCCACATTAACAATAAACGGCTCAGAAGTGAGTTAGCAAGTCGATGCTGAAGCTAGTTGCATTTACATTGACACTTCTGCAGAAAAGGTTCTTTGGGCATGTTGTCCTGGGCTTTTGACTTGCACTGATGTTTTCAGGTGTCAAAGGTGAAGTTTACTTGTGGGGTTAGACTGTGACACTGGGTGTTAAACAGCCAGGTTTAATGGACAACAAAGCTACCAGGCAGCCCAGTTCTGTTGGAGATTCAGTTATTTGGCCATTCTTATTACTAGTATTACACTGTGCTGGTTAAATATTATAAGTATTACCTGAAAGTGCATCTGATGATCACACTCTAAGATACATTTAGACTGTGTTTACATAGCTGCTTCAGGTATCAGTGGTTTCTGAATGCATCGCTAGCATAGCTAGCAAAGTTGAACAATGTGTCTGATCTTGTGACTGATTGTTGCTACAATACTAACCATCAGGCCCACCGAACAGTTAAAAGCTGTGCATCTGTGAAATGTGCCCAGCATGAATTCAACTATAGCTCCTTTTTCTTTTCCATGAAAAGCAGCTACTTTTTCTGCCCTGATCGCCAACATTGTGCACACATTTTGCTAACATGCAGTTGTTTTGTGTCTTCCTTGTGTTGCCCTGAAATCTGCATTTTTGGACAGTTGGGAAAAGATTTCAGGGCATAGCAGCTGAAACACACACAGGTTTTGGGCTCAGAGTATCAAACCCCAGTCTGCAAGCATGTAGTTCAAATATAGCTCGCTGCCGCTTTCACATCTGAGCTACGATAGCTTGTGTCAGATCTCTATATAATATAAACTGCAGCATATATCATGTCAATAAGGGATTTAAAAAGATAGTTCATGCATGGAAGCTCCTTTGTTTCAGTTTCTAATTTAAAAACTTTAACTTATTAAAACATTTAGCCTCAATGCAACCCCCACCCTGCTGAAAAAAGTCCAGTCTGCTGAAGTTTGAGCAGAAAAATGCTGGTAGACTTTCAGCAACAGAGTATGTGTCTATATGAGACAAAGGTAAACATGGATGAAGAGTCTCTTTCACATTTAGTTAATTTCATAAAGGGATTATTCATGGTATCAGCGGCGCATTTAACTGAGCCTCTCTGAGATGAGTCTCATTGCTTCTCTTCTCCTCCTGCTTGGGGTTGATCCCCAGCATTAACCTACTTAGGACAGCTTTTAGACCTCTCCATCTCCCCTATACTCTTTCACAATTTATGAGATATAATCAATACGGAGTAGAGCATCTATGAAAAATGGTTTGGGGGTGGAAAATGCAGAGGAAAGCACATGAAAGAAAGCCTATACACCCCCCCAATTTATTCCCCTCCTTTCCTGCAAAAAGATACCACTCTCCAAATTCATATAACCTAATATGGAATGCAAAGAGCCTGAACCTAACAATACGAGGACAGCAGGGCCCAGAGGCTAAAACAGTTTTATTTTACCTTTCCTCATCTCTGCCCTCCTTCATTCCCTCTTATAAAGCTTCATCAAAAACTAATTATACTCAAAAACAATGAAATAACTCACAGGATGGCAGCCAGAACAAAGCTTACTGCACAAGCCTCCTGGCGAAAGTACCCCACAAAAGTTATATTGTCACTTTTCTATTAATGAAGACAAGTTTGCTTGCACTCTTTGGCCCAGTTTGATTGAGATCAATTTTCTGACAACCCTCATTAAAAGAATTATTAAGCTGCACCCGGAAGCACAACAAGACTTTTGACCTGAACAGCAGTTGAAATAAATCTCACCATCATTTAGCAGCTGTAAGGAGGCAAACATCACAGCAAACCTGGAAAGAATGATGTAGTGGACCTATAAAAGTCAGTAGGGTACATGCAAGTAATGTACATAATTTTTCAGCTTATAGGTTTTATTTATAAGGACATGATGAAAGACCTTAATCTTGGAAGTGCATATCCAGAGACATTTTTGTTAAATAAGTAAATAAGATTGCTGCATTACTTATTTAACTAAAACTGAGCCAAAATGCAAAAGCAACAAGTGAAAATTGTTGAGTCTTGCTTTCATATGAATTAGAAGGGTAAATAGCAGCAAGCAGCTGCTCATTTATGACAACTGTTTAACTGATCATCCACAGTTGTAGATATCTCCATTAAGGCAGAGGTTTCGGGAGTTTGCTAGTCTAAAGCTTTCAGGGGTGTTAATATAATAGAAACAAGGGAATACAGTACCAGTAGTTGTTGCTGAACATCAGTCTATAAAAGGTTGTAAAGCCATTTCCCCGTCATTGTATAGTGAGAAAAGTGATGCATGCCAATCTAACCAGGAATATCCCAGCAAGTTTAAACCCCAAAGCCGAAAAAGACTGCAAAAAACTACAAGGTGGACTATAAAGATGTCAGTTAGCATGTTAGATGCTAACATGTCATAAAAAGGATGTCATAAAAAGAAAATACTAAACATGTATGAATTGTTTGCAAAGGTTCCCACGTTGCACAATGTTTCTTCTACCCCAAGTTGTTACATTTTTCGTCTTAAAAAAGGTAAAAAGAAAAAAAAAATGTTTTGCTGCAAAAAAAATGTTTTGACATGATGTACAGCAGCATGTTTAATGGAAACTAAACACAACATAAAGCACAAACATCTCATGAAAATGGTCATGCATGGTGGTGGGGGGATTGTAGAAGACCGTTTTTCCTGTCAAGGACGAGGACACTGGTTTCTTTAGATTGAGAAGAATATACATTTAATAATGAAGATAAAATAAGTTAATTAAGCTAATCATGAAGTTCCTCTACAGGATAATGATTTGGGCTTGTTTTGCAGCCACAGGAGTGCAAGAATCTTATGTCTTCATCAGAATTTCATGATACTAACAACATACATTATCAGCAGGGTTTTGGCTTAGTGGCACATCTGCATTTATCATATAATGCATATATGCTAATACGTTGTTTCTTCTGTTGACCAACATTGCAAAAGGAAATACTGGGAACCAGTTTTTAAACTTGATTACTTAAGGAAACTCTGAAAGAAATCTGATTAAGCATGATGAGAGCATGATTATTTGATTTCATACATATGTCCTAGAGCCACCATAAATTAAGCAGAATCTTATGCCTGTATCTGCATTTGATCAACTGAGAAGTAAATAACTAAAGAGAGAGTACAGGACCAACATAGGAAAATATATAAGACAGGTATCTCACTGAGAAAGTCTGGAAAGTTATAACATTTTATAATCTATTCAATTATGATTCAATGATAATTTGCTAAATCAGATGTGTAATATTATCTTATACAATCTGTTACGGTTCAGGGAGGTGGTGGACCCAAACGCAGGTGAGGAGGACAAGCAGGAGGCAGCCAGGATGCAGATTCACAGGGTTTATTAACAGAAAACAGCACTCATGATACCCAAGAACTCAAGGACCAAAAGGGGGTTGGCCGGATGGCCAGCCTGGACCCCAGAAAAGCGAAGCCTCCTCCGACTCGGAGTCAGACTCTGGGCCCAGTCCAAGGGGTGGTATCCACCACTCTTTGGGGCTGACGCTGATGGTGGCTCTTTTCCTGCGTCATTGGCACCTGGAAGGTCTCTGTCTCTGCGTATCTGTGGCAGTACTCAAACAGAGAAATTATTTCACCTGCTGGGTCCTGTCTTGGCGGGATCAATCTGTTACAGTGCAGGGAGGTGATGGACCCAAATGCAGGTGAGGAGGACAAGCAGGAGGCAGCCAGGGTGCAGATTGACAGGGTTTATTAACAGAAAACAGCATTCATGATACCCAAGAAACTGTTAATGCATTAGAAACTAATTTTTCTCAACCAAATGCTGGTTGAGGAATGTGAATGCGATCCACAGCAAAGTGTGACTAAGCGGGTTATCATGCGTGGGACAGAGATGCCAAGCTGATGTGCCTGTGTGTTGTGCCTGTGTGTCTTTCACACAAAACTGAAATCCCTGAAAGTGTAAAATTAAATAAGTGTATGATGACAAGTATATGTTGTTGTACTTCACTATTGCGGGAAAGTTCAATCATATGAGCCACCAAGCAGCTCAAAACAAGAGTGAATTAGTATATTTAGAAGTATATTGCAGTAGATTTTGGCACATTTTAACTCCCGCCATGGTTGCTGTGCTACATTGTAGAGAAACGCAATCCTTTTAGTCATCTCTCCCTGTAAAGGTATTGAATAACACCTTTAAACAATGTATAAGATCACGCCAACTGGAAACATTAAAAAGGAAAAAATAAAAAAAAAATCAAACACAAGTGATTTAATTAGCATCCTAGAAGCTAAAACATTTGACCTTTTCTGTCATTTTAATGTTCATCTTGGTGTCTGTAAACACTTGAATTTCAGGCATGAAAAAAATAATAATATCATCATCTAACTTCCCCATATTTCTTTCCAATGTTTGCGCATTGTAATTAATATGTGTTTCACATGTTGTCAGCTGTTTTTTCCACTGTGAATCATGCTTTTGGAAGCAAATTTCTGCAACAGTACCTCCCACCTCATGTTGTGTTGGTACATTTATACAGAACGCTAATGTGAAATGTGCACATCAGCAGCTGCACTTCTACCTCAACCATGAAGTAAATTACAACAGGAAAAAAATACTACTAGAAGTTTTAATTTTGCCATTTATGTAAAAGCAAAAAAATGAAACAATCCAAAGTGGTTAAGAATTAGTTTCTGCAGAGACACATCAAACACAGTGTGGTTCCCCTCCACTCTTTTTGTCCTTCATTTAAAAGTCCATAAACACATCAGGTTTGCTGTGGATCTGACTGGACTTTCAAGGATAAAAGCTCAGGGCCGCTATGATAATCAGAGCAAGGGGAGCTGGCCACAGCTACAGCTGAAATGGATCTCTTGCTGGGAAAGAAAATGCGTATGGATCCCTTATTATTTTATTTTATCGGGTCACAAATGCTTTTTAAAGCAGTTGCAGTGAAGGACGAACAAAATGAATGTCTCACTGGGATAATGTGCAGCGGAGCTTCTTTCTCTGCATGTCGCCTCTGTAAATATCCCGACCCACAGAGCAGGGATCGTGCTGGGCAGAAGAGGAAGGCAGTGGTTACTGGAACAGAGTTTTGCTGGCGTGTTGCAAAAGTCTGATAAGATTAACGTTGACGTAACAACCTTATGGCGTTCTTCTGCGCACAATACTTCTGCTATTTTCCCACCTTCCTTTTAAACCATCCATCTTACTCTCCCCATCTTTGTGATTACATCTCTCAAGACGCTGTCTTTCATCTTATTGTTCCCTTTAAAGCATCTACTTAATAATATATACTTCTTTGTCTTCTCTTGAGGGAGTTTGTGAACTTGACAGGTTGTCATGGATTAAGCTTAATTGAAAAGCTTTGATTCTGCTACATATCATTCTGTTCTATTTTCTTAAATCTGATGCTGACCTTCTAGTGAAAATCTATAGTCTTTATTCCTCTATTCCTCCTTCACTCCTCCCTATGTCTGTTCTTTGTCCTGCCATCTCTCACCTTTATTTATCTCCTCTATCTTCTTTCTGAAAGCCGTGGTCCATTCAATTAGCCATCTGCTACCCTGGCCGACAGCAGCAGTGTGCCCAGCCGCTCTGATGGTGCTCACCTCTGGGATCAGGACAACCAAGTGGTCTGCAATCAGTTGCTTTGATTACTCCCTTAACCACTGCAGACTGACCAATTTACCACAGTTTTACCTCTGAATGGATTAGCCTGTTAGCCTGCAGTACTACTGCAGAAAATAAATGTTGAAAACCGGTATAAAGTGATGATTCCTTATCAAAATTGTGTAACCTTCACATGTAGTTAAATAAACACATTGCGATACGTGGAAATGCCTTGAACAAAATATGTGTGCAGTCATATCAAATCATTTCAAATCTAATTTTATTTATGTAGTTTATTCATGCTAAAAGTAACACTTATGTTTCACGTGATTAAAACAATTCATACATATTATAAATGTATACATAGATACAAAGCGCATGTACACCTTTACTCTATTATGCACAAACAAGAACTCCCATCCTTACTGGTTCTTAATTGAATGTAGGTTTAAAAATATCAATAGGCATGAACATCTGGCCAGCTGTAAGGATGCAGTAAGTTGGAGATCCATTCAGACCAGAAGCCAACACAGTTATGACTACCAGACAGCACCGGCACCATCACAAGAACCACTCAGATTAGTTCAGGCCTGAGTCCACACTGCAGTTTAAGGGTCACTCTGCAGGACCTACAACCAGTCAGACAAGGGCAATCACCGTGGCAACAACCCTGTAGACTTCAGAAAAGTAGAAAGAAGATCAAATAAACGTAAAACAATTGAACAATAGCAACAGATAAAACAGCTAAAACAAGAATACACATGGAGTTATTTAAAATATTTAAATTTATATATAAATAGCTCTTTGTAAGTGTAAAAACTTTATGACATTATAATGTAATAGCTGTATTGTAAAAACATTCAACTTATTACATCATAATGTTAATTACATTTCAACATAATAATTACCATTTTTTGCAATTATGACATGTATCTATCTATCTATCTATCTATCTATCTATCTATCTATCTATCTATCTATCTATCTATCTATCTATCTATCTA
>JBAMHX010000024.1:15604008-15615811 GCA_037177515.1 Pseudomugil tenellus | reverse complement strand
AAGTATTTTTCAATAACTTTTCCAGGACCTGAAAATTTAATTTTAAAATTCCATAACTTTTCCAGGATTTTCATGACTTTTTCAAAACTTCGGACAAAATAAGTATTTTTCAATAACTTTTCCAGGACCTGAAAATTTAATTTTAAAATTCCATAACTTTTCCAGGATTTTCATGACCGTAGGAGCCCTGTACTGATCATTTTTATAATGTGTCGAAGATATGAAGGGGAAAAATAATGGATACAAAAGGCCTTATGAAGACATCATCATTGAGAAGATCCCACTTCGTTAAAGGTGCACGATAAGCACAAACACGGCTATTATTTATTTATATTTAGACAGAGATTTTCTCAGGTAATCTAGTGCTGTTATGGTACCATACACAGGGATTCTGCTGGTTTTGTAACCACCTCTAATTCTAAGTTGTATAAGATCTGAGTAACCTAGCATGATGAACAGACCTCATGCAATTCTAGCAACTGTATCCAAGAGCAAAGGGAAGATATTTGAATTCTGTTTAGAGTTTAGAAGTCATCGTAGCTTTCCTTCAAAAGGCTGTTTCAGCGACGACGGTAGCAAGATGCAGGCACTTAACCTCTTGTGGGATCATTTGCACCCTGATTCAGCATAATGACATGAGGATTGGTTACCCATCCAGTCATCATGCGAGTTCTTGGGCTAACAAAGCGATTCAATAAAGGTCAGGTCAGGTCAAAGACCTGCTTGAGATGATCGATTTTACAGCTTGCTATCCTGCTGTGCATGTGGGAAGCGTTGGATAAAAAGGTCTTCCGGAACATTTATTTATATTATGGCTAAAATTCAATAAAACCTCACACAACCTGCCTCCAGCTGCATATTTTAAAGGCTGTTTGTTCATGTGGTGTTCTGCAACATGCAGATAATGAGATCATTTACCAGAGAGGCACGATTTCATTTACAAGGCTGGTGATGTGTCACCGTGGCAGGCAGAGCAGCTTTACAGCAGTGAAACCTGACCATGAGGAAATGCAGGAAACGCACCCCCCCCACCCCACCCCAGTCTGTATTAAGTGTCAGTGGAAATGCCCTGGGAGTCAACGCCCTGAGGACCTTCAGCTTTGCACTTCTTGTGCTGTTAAATTGGGCTTTTTAACTGAATTAAAAGCAGATGAACCCTGCAGTGCCCTGATGTGAGCATCTCACATCATCACGGATGAGGGTCGACCTGAAGGTCCACGAGGCCGCCGTGAGGCGGGGTCAGACATGCTGGTTTTGGATGTGGTGTCCTGTCCTTGCATTGGCTTTTTTTTTTGTGTGTGTGTGTGTTTATATGTGTGTACGCTTTCCACGCCATAATCCTCCTGTGTCTAATGGGATCTGTGGAGTGGAACAGGCAGAGAGGGGGCTTAATACAAGTGCTTAGCTGCCCGGAGGAACGCCTGTCAGCAAAGGCCGATTAGGATCAGATGGGAGCGGTGGCCAACTGACACAATCATCTTTAATAACAACTTTGGAAAGGAAAAAAAAAAAAGCTGTCTGCGGAGCCTGAGCAGCAGATGTGTGTTGACGGAACGGGAGACGTGCATACACAGAAAAGCAGTCTCTTCAAATTGAAACGTCTTTGATAACTGAGCAGAGGGACTGAATGTAACGCTCTGTCAAAACAGCCTTTGCATTGACAGCGGCTGACTGACTGATAGGCCAGGCGTGAAAGTCATGGGGGAGAATTGTAATTCATACAGCCTGATACGGAGACGGTAATGGTGATCTCTTAATGCATCTTTGAGTGTGTATATCTATTAAATTAGCCCCTGTCAAATGGATCCTTCTTGCCCTTGACAGTAAGTCCAACACTCAAATTTTGTGTGTGTCTTACTTGAGCTATCTGCAGCATCTCAGGGTTGAGCCTGTTGAGGTGGAGCATGAACTCAGCCAGACCGATGAGGGCCAGCTGAATGGTGAACATCTTCCTGAAGGTCCAGTAATCTGTAGCATTAGGGAATGTATGAAGGGCCCACTCTCTTAGCATGCTGCGTGGAACCATGTTGCCCTGCACCTCCTTTAGGATGTCCCTCAGGACCTGGCAACGGATCAAGAGCACATGTCAAATGGGGGTGTGCATAAAATGATTCATATCAAACAATACATCTTTATTATTATGCATTATGCTCAATATCGGACACTCCTGTTAGCAAATAAAGTGTATCACATGACCTTTAGTGCAATACAGTTCTACCAGGATGCACTGTTATATTAAACTGCGTCTATTTTAAGTGAAGCTTTATTAATTTAAAGCTACGCAGACATTGAAATATAGATATGAAGGTAAAATAAAAAAATTATTAGCTTAAAAAAATCATGATGGTAAAAAATGCCAAGGCAGGGATGGAAATCCGTAAAAAGACTTTCCTGTAAAGGTGGGGTTTTAAAAGCTGCTAAAACACTCCAAAGATTGAGCAAATCTGCTGGAGTTGCAATTTCCCAGCTGGAAATATGAGGAAGGAGGTACAAGGAAATAGCAGAGGTGGCGTTGTTATTAAGAAATGATGCTGTGAGATTTGCCGTTTTCCTCACAAGATGCGGTGAAAAGCAGAGGCTCCTTATTGTGCTGATGCGTCTGTGTCCAGGGGAGTGACTGGAAAGCAGCACACGGGCCAACAGAAAGGGAAAACTCTCCTCCAAACTCAGCTGCACGGTGACAGCAAATCGTCTGGATTATTTACAGACATGTTTGAACGTTGCCTGACATGCTAGTAATCCAAAGGATTTTACTAAAGAGATGGGAAACGGAAAGTCCAGGTTTGCGTTCGAAGACTTCTCTAGAAAACCTGAGGACTCCAGTGCAGGCGGGAAGCAGCTTGAGATTGTGGCTAAAAGGGAAGTTATAGTGTGGAATGAACAGCAGGTAAATGTTTCATGTTGATCGTGGTGATGTAGTAAAATGAAGAGGAAGACTAGAAATATAAATAAGGGGAAAGTCATGTAGTGTCCTAAATACAGTCACCAGGATCAGGTGAATCTTTAAAAAGTGTGCAGGAAGCCAGTAGTAAGATGGAAAAATGCACTGGATCGCCAGCTAGTTTGCACTGCTGCACTTTAAACCGGTGATAACGAGAGTTTTAATTATGCATGGATGGCAAATCTGTTACATCATGATTTACCTGGTGGCTGGCCTGCGTTCCTCGAGCCTGCACTGTAGCCAGACGGTCATAATATCGCGAGATGGGGTTGTCGTGCTCGATGCCTTTCTTGGCACATCGCTGTTTGTAGATTTCCACAAGCGACAGAGATGAAGGGTTGTCTTCTACTAGCCGCATCTGAGGCGACACTGCCACCACTCGAGGTACTGCAGCCACGAAGGGAGGATAAGGAAAACAGTTGGGAAGAAAAAAAGATAGCGGGGGTGGAAAGAAAATGAAGGGGAGCCCAAGAGGAAAACAAGTGAGAGAAAGTGAAGACAACCACATCAGTGACAAACTGTAAACATTTGGCTGTACTTGCTTGCAAATAAATTCTGTATGACCGCAAAGTACACCAAAACTTCAATAAAAAAATACTCTGACACTGGGAAAAGGATGCAGCAAATGTGTGCTGAGGATCAGCACTGAACAGGGTCGCAGAAGGTTGCAGTTGTAACACTTATACACACCATCATAAATCAATACCTGCTGGTGTGAAAATGTATTCACCTTCTTCCCCCCGTCTTTCTACCTCCACTATTCACGTAAAATCTCGTCCTTGTATATTCTTGAAACATTTACAAACACCTCAAACATACCAGTGAAGAAGAGGTGTCTCTTCGTGGTCTCCTTCCTCTTTTCCAGACAGGGGTTTAGGAGGCGGAGAAGCTGCAGGACTCTCTCTTCTCGCCGCGACTCTGTTAGGCAGGCATCGTTCATCACCAGGTACGGGTAGATCTTGCCGTTGTGGCCACGGATATAGAGACGCCGTGCTGCAGTGTTGTGTTTCTGAACAATTTCCACTCTAGGCATGAACCTGGAAGATGGATTGAAAATAAACCACAGTAGATGAAGGCTTTTTAACAAAAACAAGAAGTTACAGATTAAAAATGTAGAAAATGCAACAACATCAGCTACTTACTGATGAGTTGGTTTAAGGTAGAAGAGCCTTTACCTGGCAATCTGGATGTAGTAGTGTGTAGGTTTGGGCATCAGAAATTCACCGGGGATCTCCACTTCAGCAGTTTGGGCAGAGAAATTGCTGAGGAAGCGGCACTTCTCCTCAATGAGGAAGAACTTAGGAAGCTGTTTGGTCTTTGCCTCTAGGATCTTGATCCACTTCTTAAGCTTGGAGATTAGATTGTGGAGCTTCATGGAACCTGGGACGCTGAAGTCAAAGTCTGTTGGAGACAAAAGTAAGAAGTCATTGTGACTTTCATTTGCTATCCCCACCCCACACTCCTTTAGTGACTTTTGGCTTTATTTCTGGTTCTCTGTTGTAATAAAAGGGAAAAAAAAAGACTTGTGTTTGAAACAGCTTTTAAATAATTAGGATGTTTAAAAAGGTTTAAAAAAATGACTGAGATCTATGTGATATTTGGACAAAGACAGAAAAAAACAAAAACAAAACAGATGCAAGTTTAAAAAGTAATCAACAAAAGTACTCTGACAGAAGGAAATATCTGTATTAGAGAGTCCGTATGTTAGGCTGTCCCTCCCTAATCAACTATCTATATGGTCACTTTAGTTCGATCATAAATTACCCAGCTGTTCTGGTGTACCTGCAGTCAGAAACACTGTGGCTGGTGGCTCCAAGCTGGATTTATAAGACTTATAACTTTATACATACCATACACCTAGATGAAGAAAGCAGTGAAACAGATATATATCTTATATATATATATATATATATCTTATATATATATATAAACTTTAAGGGTTGTGTTGTACTGAAAGATCTCCACCAACTTATAGCTCTAGCAGAGACTAGAGCTGATTAAATTAAGAGCTATAAAAATGAGTCTCAGACTATTACATTCCTGATCCAAGTCACAACTCATATTGCACATAACATATTGTGATGAGCTGTTGCAATAACAATGGAAGGAAAGGAAGTGAGCCAAACAGGTTTTCCATTTTAAAGCAAAGCCCACTGGACATTTCTGTAAAACGAACAAGCACGAACACTCAACTGCAACTCCTATTTCAGTACGCCCTACTGTGCAGCCTGCTATAATGAATCCACTGAAACTGCAAGGTCTTGCCATTTCAAACCTCTGTAATCTCTACCAGAGTGAGACCTCCTAATACTTTAAATAAGTCCTTTAAAACAGCCAATGTTCTTTTGGAGTGGCTCTTTTTCACAATGCGTCCAACTACTAGATGTAAAATTGAAACAGTCCTGTGAAATTGCAACTGGATTATTGTAAAAGTGTTTAATGTCCACAAGCAGAAAATGTGAAGAAAATGCTGCAGTCTTTCATAGTGTCATAGTGCAGTATAATTAAATCACTACATCATTGTCAGTGTCATCAGCAAACAGTGTGTTCCGTTTGCTGATGACACTAGCTTCTATTATTCTGGTTAAAATATTGAGCAATTATTAAATAAAACTGGAAAAGAATTAGAAATATTAAAAGATGGTTTAAATTATCATTAAATGTGAATAAAACAAAATTTATTGTATTCGGTGACACGAGAATGGTTAAACCAAAACAATTATATATCAATCAAATGAAAATGAAAAGGGTTCATCATATTAAATTCTTGTGGATGTCCACTGATGAAAGACTAAAATGGAAAGTTCATATAAATCACGTGAAAACCAAAGTACAAAAAATATTTTTTATATGGAGTAAAATTAAGTTTTAGGTAGTTAAAAAATCACTCCACCTATTATTTAATACCCTCATTCTCCCATATTTAAAATATGGTGTGGAAATATGGGGGAACAATTATAGAACAGTTATCCAACTGATCTTTTTTTCTTTACAAAAGAAAGCAGTCAGAATAATAAATTATGCTGATTTTTATGCCCCACCCAACCCATTGTTCATTGAATTAAAAATATTAACATTTAGTTGATCTCAGCACAGCTGTTATGTATAACCTCCCTGACTGCATTCAACAAAGGTTTAAACCCAGAGAAACCTGCTATAATCTAAGGGGAACTCATGTCTACCGAAAATGTCTAGTTAAAACAAACACCAAAAGCAGATGCAGCTCAGTCAGAAGTGTAGATGTATGGAATAGTCTGGACAATACATTGAAAAGCGCTACATTAGTGAAAGTATTTAAAAGAATGTTTCAAAGTAATAGAATGATGAGTTCTACAGACCTACAATCTAAGAACATATAATCCTTGTGTATAAGAAATGTGTATATATTGGAAATTTATTATGAAAGGAGGTACTTAGAATTGATTTTGTTCTAGTTGTGTTAATTGTTAAAACAGCTTGTTGCTTAAGTTTTTACTAAGTCGTTATGAGGTTTGGTCACAATAAGGATTTCACTTCAACCAAAACCCCTTTCAGTCACTGTTTTTGTTTGTTTGTACTTTAGCCTGCATTATGTTGATTTATTGACTGACTGAAATAAATTTCAATCATAAAATATCTACCTGGATGCAAGATGTTGACATTATTTACCTCATTTATAGCTAAAACAATGAGTCACTGAAACATCATACAGAATATAAATGCAAGTATAGCAAGGGAAAAAAAAAAACACAAAAATGTATATTTGTCCTATTTACTGTTTTGCATTGAAGTTGGCCCAGTATACATCCTCTACCCTACACAGGGTATTCAAGTAGGGACTGTACTTGGCTAGTATCAATCAGGCTTCATACCTAAAGACAGCACTAAAATAGCTCTGATCAGAGTTTTAAATGACTTCAGGTTAAACACTGATTATGGTAAAGTCTAAGTCCTAGTTCTGCTGGATCTCAGTGCTGCATTTGGTCCCCTAGACCAATGGTCACCAACTCTGGTGCTTCAAATCCTACAAGCTTTAATGTTTCTCTGCAGCAACACACCAGACTCAAATCTATAGCTCATTAATGGGTGATGCAGAAGTTGACAAGTTGTTGGAGAATCTACTTATTTGGATCAGCTCAACACTCAAATCTCCAG
This sequence comes from Pseudomugil tenellus, assembly GCA_037177515.1. Classification (NCBI taxonomy): domain Eukaryota; kingdom Metazoa; phylum Chordata; class Actinopteri; order Atheriniformes; family Pseudomugilidae; genus Pseudomugil; species Pseudomugil tenellus. The sequence goes on along the minus strand of JBAMHX010000024.1, from coordinate 15,608,736 downwards.
ATGTTAGATCTAAGAAGCATAACTGATAAAGACGGCTCTTGATAACACAATTTGGTGGCACAGGCTTGAAAATTGGGTGGACTTTCCGGAACAGTCCTCACTTGCTTCAGGTCCTATTCAGAAGGCCGGGCATATTTTGATATGATTGGGATCTATGAATCTTAGCGAACTGCATGACTTGTGGGGTCCTCCATGGACTGGTTCTTGTGCTTCTTCTTTTAAAATTATATCCTCCCTATTGATATAAACAACTTGATGAGAAATTGTTTTTTTTTTTTTTACAATTACATCAAGACAAAACCTAAATGATTTAGTTTGGTAGTAAGAAGAAGAGGATCAGCATTAGCAAGCACCTTAAAATCACTGACTAAGTTTGTAACATTGGTGAGGTAATAGACTCCAATCAGATTTTCAGCAGCCACATCAAAGCGTTTTAACAAGTCAAAAACAAGAAATTAATTAAAAGTTTTGTTTTCAAAAAAGACCAGGAGAAACTTCCAGTAAACTGGATCACTAAAAGGTCTTTTAACAGGACTTCCCAAAAATGAGCATTTAACAGCTGGAGCTCATCCAGAACGCTGCTGCTGCGGGAAACAGGATTAAAATCTGAACAAATCATATAGTTTTATCATCTTTAAAATGGCCTCCATTCAGTCAGAGAATAGGAGTTTAAAATCTTACTTATAATCTACAAACCTCATAAGAGTTCATGTCCAGAATACATCTGTGATCAAAGAAAATAAACCTAGCAGGGCTCTTAGAGCCAAAGACTTGGGTCAACTAGTGCAGGCCAGAGTCCAGACTACACATGGAGCAACAGCTTGTATGTAGCTGTTATGCTGCAAACAAGTGGGGAAAAGAACTAAACTGTCACCAAATGTAGACACTTTTAAATCCAAGTTAAAAGATTTCTGATGTCCTGCACATGCATGAAATTCACACGGCATCTCATTCTAATGGTTTGTACTTTACTTAGATCATTTATATCATTTTAAGATATGAATTCAACTCCCTTTTAATTATATTTTAACTGAATTTTCTTTGCATTCTTTATGTACTTTGTAAAGCATCTCCTCCACACTGCAATAGTAATTTTGATATTAAATGTAAAACACACTTAGTGAACATAAAATGTGTTATGCAAATAATCGTGCCTTCCCTCTCTACCTTGGGACACCAACCAAGCCGCGGTCAGGCCAGGACATAGTACGCACCGGACACTTTTCTGTCTTTACAGACTTTTATCATTTTAAAATATATTTGGCATAATGGGCCAATAAGTAGCTTTTCACATATTTATTTAAACTTTGGTGTTAATCTAATAGAAACTGCACATTTGTTCAGCAATCAGTGTAGTACCGGCAGTAAAAGCAGAGGAGAGTTATTTTCAGTCCTGTACTTATCTTTGACCCCTGCTCAGCAGGAGCCAGTGCAGAATGAAAAGCAGCCAGACTGCTCTTTGACCTGACTGTAGAAACCAGCCTGCCAACCTGGCGTGCATGATAGACAGCAGAGGATCTGTACTGCTGCACCACATTATGGACCAGTCCCAGGAGGTGGGCCGCCTCCGTATTTAGAACCCTTCTGTTCGGCTTTGGTCTTGACTCAGTGTGGGATTCTAAGTAATGTTTGTGGTGTGGTAGTAAATTCAACTTTATTATGATTATTAGTGAGTAAGTATGGGAGCTTCAGAGGTCACCGCAGCAGCATGGATAGAGGCAGTGGTGTTTTTAGCTTTCTGAATGATCTAAGATTAAGTTAAAATGACGTGAAATCCAGTATTAGTATGTGAAATGATGATTCAACAGGCAAAGAATTAAAAAAACATGGATTTTATATATATTTTTTTTATCATTAATAACTGACAAAAGTGTCTAGAATAGATCTACAGCTAAAACAGTAACTCATGCAAATAGCATTCTTTGTAATTGGATTTGAATGCCTCCCTGCTGCCAAATGTTATATGTGCACACATAAACCCATATTTTCCAGCCCACAAACCTTGTGAAAGCGAGTGAGCCACTAATGCGGTGCGAGGAATGGGAGCTTGGCTGCTCTGCAAACCCTGTTTGTTCCGCTAGGAAGGCTTGTGTGGTTTCGGTCTCTGTCGGTCCTGCTCATGCGCCACCATGGGGACAGCTGTGCAGTGATGGTCGGCAGGCGCCCTATGAGGCAGAAGCCCTGCTGACACCCGGCTGCGTGAGCACAGCTGGCATTGCAACATCTGGTAAGATTCATCAGCAAATCGCTCACCCTGAGTCTTGCTCACTTTTGTTTGTGCGGTTCAATCAGTTAGTTTATGTTCAGTTCCCAGACTTTTGCATGCCAATGCCATCACACCTGTCTTCCCTCCCAGGCTCTCCTTCTTGTTTATTGCTTTCTCCTTTTAGTATATCTCTGTTCGCCCTTAGTAATGTTCTTTGCCTTCTCTTATTCATGTAAGGATTGCTTTGCTTTATATTTACTACAATGCTTTCATACCTTCTTATTAGCACCAACAGCTATAGTCCTAAGGGAAACTCAGAGGTCTTGTGAAAAGAAAAAAATAGATGCAGTAGAAAAAAAAGAAAACTGCAGGATCACACTGTTAAAATTATTGTTTTCAAAGTGAGTTAGCAAAAACACATTTTCAACACTGTATGCTGGAAAGAGCTGCAAACAGCACTGGTTCAAATTTGGTCAAGTGAACTGATTCACTCCCTTGTGCGATGGAGAACAACACATGGCCTCCAAAAACAGGGAGATTATTGTTTTGAGAAAATGTCGCAGAGGCCACTGCTGGACTAAAACTATACCTAACCTGCAAGATTTCCCAGCTTGCAAGTTAAAACTCAACACATAAAATCCCAAATGAATGGAGGCCATTTCTAATCACGCTTCAACACAGGCTCTTAAATTTAGAAAAACAAACAAAACATCCTTTTTTCTGTTCTGAGGCAAGAAGTATGAGCTTAGGTTAGCAAGCAGGAGGTAAAACTGCTGATGTTACCTGGGCAATTGTCACACCTTGTCATAAATCTACATTCACCATTTTTGTCACCTCAAAAGATGCTGCAATACTGTAAACCTGTGATCAGAGAACTAAAGTGAACAAAAACGTTTTAGAAAAGTAGACATGAGGCAGAGAAATAGCTTCTTGTCCTGCATTATTTGTTTCTAAAGCAGCTTTTAGCCCCTTCTTAATAAAACCAACCTGTCGTGAACTGTCCTTTCATCTTTTGGAAAACCGGGTCCTGGGCTGTGGCCTGCGCTCGACGGGCGAGCGACTCAGATGCTGCACTGGAGAACATGGTGGAAACATTGGAGACATTCTCCAAACCAACTCCAAAGGTGCTAACCAGCTTCTTGACAAAGTTGAGTGTGTGTGGCGTGATCTTGGCATCAGAAACTGCACCACTCTTCTCAAAGGCCACAGAGTAGCATTTAGCCAAGCCTTGCTGAAGCTGCCTCAAGACCTGCATGGAGCAGAGTAAAGAAAAGGAAATGAATAAATATGTATGAGTGTGGGTATTTATTAATCGCATAACAATATTTGCTCCAAACAGCAACATTTCTTTAATTTAAATGGATTTTTTAATGGATGACTATATCAAATAATAGACACAGACATTAATATTCTAAACTCCAGCTGTAGTGATGTCTGGAAAACAAACATATCAAAATATCCCTGGCTAAAATGTTTTATTTGAGGTATTTTAACTAACAGCTCCGTCTGTTCTCTAAAGAAGACTCTACAACATGTTATGGTACTTTTTAAACTGGTTATGGCGCAGATGTGAAGATCTCATGCTCAGCTAGAAGCTGTTGCTGCATGAGGACCAAGCCTCTTGTGTGTTCGGACGCTGCTCACAGAGAACAGCATGTTCGCATGCTTTCAAGCCAGTCATCACCACAAGTCTCCATTATTAACAGAGAAGGAATTTTAAGAATTCCTTACTATTATGAGTCTTATTTTTATCAAATACATATATTCGCTATAAACACAACTCTAAAGGAACAAAAAAATATTTGTTTAGGAAGAGAGACAACAATGTGAGATCATCTGGACCTAAGGATGAGAGAGCAGGAAGATGCTATGCCTTTACCTTGCACACCGGGTGGAATGAAGCATGGAGGCTGCAGCTGCTGCCAAGTGTTCCCAAATCATCACAGGTAACAACGCATACACACACACACACACACACAGACTTCCTGCCCTAAATCCCCTGTTACATCCTACACGCTCAGCGCACCCATCAATCACTTGCCTCACCCCCCTGTCCTCCTCCCAGACCATCTCCAAACCACATCAGATCATGTGCGTGGATTCTGCTTTCTCCAGCTACAAGAATGTTTATTTCTAGTTTGAACAATTATGTCTGGTCCAAATCTTGAGCAATCTAAGATCAGTAATGAAATTCTGCTCGAAGCTTCTTAATAAAATCATAGACATATACACACATAGACACCGCATGGAGCGACGCTGTATATGGAAGCCGACGTATCAAGCGGCCACCATCTTGGCTTGGTCTCTTCTGTGCCTATAATGCGTTTATTTGTAAGGTCTATGCCCAACAAAAATCATAACCTCAAATTTTTAAAACTCACTTTCTTGTGGTTTGGTTTGTTACAAAGGGAAGCTATGTAATCATGCTAAAGGTCACTTTCGCACATAAAATATTTGTTTTTAAGCAGAAATATTTGTTATGTTTTTTATCAAAGACACAAACACACACATGTACAATATAT
>JBAMHX010000024.1:15577829-15603908 GCA_037177515.1 Pseudomugil tenellus | reverse complement strand
TGTGTATCATCTGCGTAACAGTGGAAATTAATGCCGTGTTTTCTAATTACATTTCCAAGTGGTAGCATATAGAGTATAAACAAAATTGGTCCAAGAACTGAGCCTTGTGGCACTCCATAGTTAACTTAGTTAACAGATAGTTTTGTCAAGTGTATAATAATTCAGCTGATCAGCAGGATGATACTGTGATTTCATTCATAACTCACTTTTAAAGTAGTGGTTGCAGCAAAGTGAAGCTTAGAAAGAAAAAAAAAACAATACCAATAAAGAAGTCACCCATAAAGATCTTTTCAATACAGTCTGATGAAAAACAAGATAAAATCAAAGTGGTTCGTTTTGCTTGAATCAAATACCAAAAAATAAGAAATTAGTCTTCAACAATGTCTTAAAAGGATAAAGAAACTGACCAGTTGTTTTTTTGTTTGTTTTTTTAAAATATATCAACAGGCAATTCTTGTCTAAACTAGGCTCTCTTACTGCAAAAACATGATCATCCCAGATTTTGGATTTAGATTTTGAAAGATCTAACATGATTTGCTTCATCGGCATCAGTGTAATAAAGTAAATATTCCTGCTGAAAGCCTGGTCAGACCAGAAAAATCACAACATGACCCCAGTTTAATCTTACTAATTTATGTTCTAGTGTTTACATTACAGTCAAAGAAAGGTACTTTTTATTTTTCTGTCTTCACAAACAATTTGTTTTTGTGTTAACTCGGCCATGGATTTTGCTTTGAACAGGTCACATATATGGTATCTGGTCTGAAAGCGAGCTGCTGCAGAATCCCCTGATTCAAAGCCATGAACTGATTATACCCTGTCTATTTAGCAGGCTTAGTGTGAGCTGCATGTCAGCAGTGTAGCAGAAACTGTTTGTGCTTCTTCTTTTTGTACAAAATAGGAGCTCACCCACAGTACAGACTTGAAGGTCACTCTTGTCATGTAGGCACAATTGCTGTTTTTGCTGTATAAAAGAAACAGCGATCCGCAGTGATAACTTTTGAGGACACAAGTGACATTGTGGCATGCAGGTTATGTCAAGCACATAACTAAAAGATGAGGCTAAATACAGCTTTAAAATGAGTGTGAGCTACATGTAGGTGTAGCCGAACAGCAACGTGCAAGGATTTTGAATGAGGAATATTTTTCTTCATTTAAATAAACTTGGACATTTTAGAGTTAAAATGAAAGTTACACCTATTAAAAGTCTGTGGGTAGTCTGAAATTACTTTTCTTACCTATGCAATGTTTGGTGATAAAGTATTGTGAATTTTATTAATTTTTAGCCTGACAGAGAGAAAATACCAAGCTTTCTTTTTATTTTGCACATGTGGTTGTTCAAAAGCTCACAGAAGCTGTAATGGTTGTGCAAGTTAAGACCTGGAGACCTCTAATGATCTGGCTTTGCAGCATATATAAAAAATATCAAAATATCAAAAATAAAAGAAACATAATATAATGCAAGTGAGACTTGCAACTTAAGACTTTTAGGGTTTTTTTGTACTTTTATAGTATTGTTTTTAATATTTTTGGGTTGGTTTTTTTTTTTTTTTTTTTTTTTGTGGAATGAAAGTGTCTGAAACTGCCCTCTATTCACAGTAAACGGTGTCTCGGCTACAAAGTCCACAAAGTCCTCCACTGCATCTCCCACCCGCACCAGAACAATCAGTCTGAAGGTGAGGGACACACTCACAAACTATAATAAGCAAAAGTGACATCCGTCTTAAAATCAATTTTTGCTTTAGTTTACCTATTAGTTTCAGACCATGTGGGTCAACACAAATGCTTTGAAAGGGACAACTAGTAAATAACCTGACCTTGTGCATCTTTGTTAAGTTAATAAAGTTATTAATGGCCCTTGTTGTAACGGGGAACATCACTTGGGTCTACAAACAGCCTACATACATGACCTACATAAAGCAAGACGAAATCAGCGCCAAGTGAAGTCATTCAGCTACTGTCATGTATGACCTGCTTCCCGTGTTGTGGCTTTATGTTGTATGTTTAGTAGAGTTTATGATACTAATCTGATTTATTGATAGATTGCTCTGTAAGCCACATGTTAACTCCCAAAAATAATTTCTGAAGGATTGAGTCAGCTGGCAAACTTTCTCCAGAATTAGTCATTCCTCTGTCAGCTCTATGCATACAATGTGTCCAGGATTCAAGGTCTTTATGACTTATTGATAACGCTCAAATGCAATGGTTAAAAAGCAGAGAAAAAGCCCTGACTTCATACCATTTTTACCTTTATAAAATGATTTATCAGAGGAAAAAGCTTTTTTGTGTATTTACTCTAAAAATGGACCTTGAAGCAGCTTCAACTTTGCCGTTGGTCCAAAGCTTCCCTTTTAGACTAAATTATAGATCTTTACCTTAAAAAAACATCTAACATTATATATTAAGATTCAGAACTGCGACTGTATCGCACAGTAAAAATCGGTTTATGACGCTTGTCTTGCTTTTTTTCTTCTTTTTTTTTGCTGGCATCTCAAAAACGTAGAAATATGATGAAAACCTGATGTGTCGAATAACACTTAATAAATGAATCATCGATTTATGGCTAAACTGGTTTCTGTGAAGTGGAATTGGATGTGCTCCAGTAGCTTTGACAACTTGTTCATTTGGAACAAGTTGGACGTTCATTGAAAAGTTGGAGTTCATTTTAAGCCTCTTAAACTATTTTAAAGATAAGTGAGTTTATTATTGGATTTAATGTCCAAGCTGAAAAGGAGTTTTTTTTTAAGTATGTCCCAATACCTGTGATTGACTGGGAACCTGTCCAGGGAGTATCCTGCCTCTAACCCTATGTATGCTGAGATAGAATTGAGATATGCTTAAATGGATTTAGCAGTATGGAAAAGTAAATAAATGAATTTCAAAATACATCAATAAACAATATGTTACACGTGCAAGGGGAGCTAAAACCCTTTTTAACTGTATTGCACAGTTTCTTACAAGTCTAACTCCAGTGTGCAATGTACTGCACGTGTATTTTGACAAGCAAAACATACTATAAACTGATTTATGAGTTTATGAGGATTTTTTTAATCTCTACCGGAATTTTCCCACCTAGAGGGTACTGACAGTCAAACAAACAGACATAAACACTAATAAATATGGAAATTATACCTGATGACAGAACTGAACAAAAGCTCCATGTGATGCTGCTGAAGCGTTACGTGCAGACGTAGCGCGGAAACTGGAGCAGGTCCAGAATCATCATCAACAATGTGTAAATATTGATGACAAAGCCATATGATCATAACAAAACAAGACACCTCAAGATAACCTAGTAATTTTAGTTATTGAAAGTGCGTTACTACAAATATCTATCTTACAGGAAAACAAAGCATCTTATTATTTTATCAATATTTTGCTGGTTATTCCAACCATAGCTTGCACAAAATACAGACAGTTGCTAACGTTCTGTTGACTGCAGTAGTTTCTATAGCTAGACTTGAATGCAGAGACCCATCCAATATGGCGGCGCGGATAGAACGTGCTCCAGCGCTCATTGCGGCATCTACATGTATGTCTATGAATAAAATAGCCACATATGATATGATGTTAAAGAGGGAATTTGATGTCAAGGTTAATCTAGTTTGGAAGATTTTTTTTTTTTTTTTTAAACTATTGTAGGTTTGATATTTTCCTATTTAAATGCTAGCTTAAAGAATAAAAAGGAAAAGACCACAACCTGTCACAATCTGTTTAACAATCACACAAAACACATTTACACAAGCTGTTCACTCCAACTTGCTTTTATACACAGAAGATTTTTAACACCATCTGTATCATTTTCTCACCATCTGATCCAAATCCTCTTCAAATACATACAAAGCGACAATTCACACATTCACAAAACCAACACCTCTGTTCTCACCTCCTCGTGCCAGTTCTCTCTGAACCACACCATCTGGTCAACAATGCCCTCCAGGGAGGAGAGCAGAGTGGGGTGCAGTTCTCGCTGCATGTGCATGATCCGGCTGCAGCGCCACATTGGGGCAGTGGCCCGGATGGGTCCTGGATCCCCAGCCCCAGAGTGAGGCTGGGCCCCTACTGAACTGGGTTGCTGCTGACCAGATGCATCTGAGCGCCATGATTAATAAGTAGGAAAGGATGTAGAAGTTGTGTAATTAGCAAAAACAAATAAGCACAGATGGCGGAATAATTCTTTTTTATACTTAAATCATTTCACAAAGAGATTAATAAAAAAATGAATGAACTAATTTCATTCTATTAAATTTTTAAAAAGTTAGAAACAGCAGCGTGATATTGAGCAACATCAAGCAATGTTTACTTACCACTTTTGTAGCGTTCCCTTTGCTCAATCTTGAGAGTCAGGTAAAGGGTACGGATTGGGAAGTAGACAGCCTGGGGGTACACTCGTCCCACCTAGAGATAAAAGAGGGTCACAGATTACATTTCAAAAACTCTCCCTCTGTACTCCAAAGGAATGAGAGGGAACGAGACGAGGCGTACAGGAGGGAAGAAGGAAGCGATGTAGATAGAATGAGGCATGAGGAGATACTGTACGCATATCTATGTGAGGAAGATCATACTGATACAGCCGAAAACCTCTGCGAACAGCAGAAACGTTTGAAGCCTCGAGTCAGGGGAGTTAAAAAACATGTCAGGGATGAATTTAAATAAAAGTGAATGTGACTGATGATGAAACTGCTTTCAAGACTTCCAAGAAAAGTATCTGAACATAGGAAGGTTTGATGGTTCCAGCAGTTTTAATCAGTCTTTTTTTAGGTTCAAGAACTTATTTTCTTCTCATCTACAGGTTTATAACCCTATTTTGTGTGTGATGGAAAAGAAAACCCAACTACAATGATGAGGTATAATTCAAATGTTTCCTGCTGATGTAGCTCAGCATAAGAAAAAAAAATCATGGATTATAAATGAGAGGTTTCCAGCAGCTCACAAGCAGTCCTTTGACCTGGAAGAGAAAATGTCTCTCTGAGGAGGACTTTTAAAATTCTGCAGATCTTTAACATGCACAAGAACACGTTAAGCACGATGAAGGTGACCTCCTCAAGTTATTTTAGTCATGGATGAACAATTATTTCTATAATCTTTCTGTGGCAACAACCCAAATTCCACATTGGTGACTAAATTATACTAAAATAAACAAGTTTGTGACAAAGTTTTGCATGCAAAACATAAATAAATAAATCCTCATACTGTAAAGAGCAGAAAGATAAAAAAAAAATGAAGGCTGAAGTATTTAGCTTTTAATTATTAAACTAATAGCTTTATCGTTTTGTTTATTGTAATTTTTTCCCATTATTCCCCCTGTCTCTCTGTCTGATGCTCTTTGTTTCGGGTTTGAGAGGTAAAAACAAGTAAAGGTTGCATTAGGTCAACTTTGCACTCGTAAGCACTCACATTCCTCCTTGCCATTTTATATCAAAACTGATGTATAATGTTAAGTAGACAAATAATTCAAAAAGAAAAAAAATCCTTTTTCTCACTTCAAATAACCCCGGACCAAACCACAAGGTCGTCTCAGGTCTCAGAACACGATTTTATAAGCTGCAATTACATGGCTACTTGATCTTTACCATATATCCGTTATATGCCTGAAGGGCAGAAAGGGATACCTCCACATCTGTACAACAAAACAGAGCTAAATATGATAAAAGATGGGTCAGGAATGGGTGGTGTCAGAGCAGACTGCATAAGAAAGAAGAAAGAAATGTGTCTTTTTAAAGTTCAGCCAAAGGCTAAAGGGATTTGGGAACATCTAAGTTGTCCCTGTCTGTATCCACATTACTCCACATTTTAAACTACACAGATAAAAATGGGACAAAACATGGCCGACAATAGTTTGAGGCAGACATAATGTAAGTCTAACTCTGCACGGAGAGCTAAAAGCACAAATTAGGATTTTGGAAAACTGTAATAAATCCACATAGTGTGTGACGTATTCAAAGATTGAGGAAAATTCCATGTTTGTCCCTTTTATACGTTTTAAGCTCAGTGAATATGTAGTGCATAAAATGCTACTCTTCAGTATTTAAAGAAGAAAGATGGAGAGATAACCAGAAGTGAGGAGAGAGGAGCGTTCCACCCTGATAGCTTCATTAATGATGACAAAGAAAGGAGGGCAGAGAGGAAGAGGAACAACCAAAGATCCTAACATTAACAGCAAGACAGAGAAGGTCTTATTTTAGTGATCTTTAGGTTAGCCGAGTGGAAGAGAGAGGGTTACAGACAAGGTGAAAGAAATGAGGGAGGGTAACAGTGCTTGTAGGAAGAGATGGCACGATTCTCAACTAACTTCTGATTCATCTTCCCGTCTGCCCCCAGGCGCTCCTCTCCTCACCTTCATCAATATTTCAACATAAGTTTTTTTAAACATCCCGCCACTGCAGAGAAACTAAATAATTCAGGTGAGCAGGAGGGATAAAGAATGTCATGCATAAGAATGCGTTTTATTCTTCGCATAAAAAGGAGAGAAGAATAAGGTGTCAACCTTTCACTTGATACAGGATGACAAGGCCAACTAGATTTCCATAAAAAGAAAACCTGTCATACACACATCTATTGAGCATCATTAGAAGTGTATCTATTCAAATAATCTAAAAAAATAAGCTTGATTAGCTAGTTTGTCAATAAAAGAATTGCAAAAACTTATTTCTACCAGATATCATTTTCTTGTTTATTTTCTCTATTCTATTTGATTTCAATACAAAATATAGTGTTCAATACATGTTAAGCTAAGTTAAGCCATGTTATCCTTCACTTATTATTATTAAATGTAGTATTTTATTAGATGCAACTAAATTAGAAAGACAGCAAAAAGCAAAAGCAATACAACAATTAAGCCAATTAAAAACCCATTTGTGCAGATGAAGCAACACTAAGGCCATGTCCACACGTAGCTGGGTATTTATTTTTCTTTCATTCACACCAAAACGCTGATTTACTCCTCAAAAAACTCCGGCCAAAGTGAAGATATTGGAAATCTCTGGTTACAAATTTACATGTGGACATTTATACCTGGGGTTTTGGGTGCAATGCTGTCACATGCACGACCTTTGTTTACAACATGGATGTCCTCAAAACTCCTTCAGCTTTGTCAATGGTAAAGGCGCTTTGTGTTTGTTATTACAAGTACAAATACTGCTGCACATAGATGTCCTCCATCCTCCCGGAGGAATCGCTGGTTAATCTCACATAGAAGGACAGTCTACTGTCATACGATCACCGGTCGATATTGTCATAAAAATTACTTGCACACTGTACTATCTATCTGACGAGGGTAGAGTATGATAAAAAAGAATGTGAATGTGCTTCACAGCGCGTTTCTGCGGATAGGTGTGGATGGAGTTTTATTTAAAGAAAAAGGTGATGTGGACGCGTTTTCTTTTCTACTCGCCAAAGGGGGTAAAATATACGGTTTTACAAAAACCCGGCTACGTGTGGACATGGCCTAAGAAGATGTACGCCACATGCAGAGTTCTGCTGTCCTTCAGATAAAGCACATAAACACTGCATAGACAAATACAACCATAATTGTAGTTTATAGATCTTGTTTCTGTACCCATCCTCAAATTTAATCGCCAACTTAAAGAAAAAGAAAAAAAAAAACTTAAAGTAGTAAGTACAACTATCCTACACACTCCCTACTTATCTTTTCACTCTTTTCCGCTAATCCTCCTTTACACTATTCTTGCTCTGCTGAGACGGTTTCTGTTTGTTATAGCACACTACTCTTTGAAGATCACCCTCTTTAAATTGTGCGGAAATAATACTCCATTAAGCAAAGCAAATTAGTCTTCGGTTTAATTACTAGCTCTGTTCCTGCAGTGCGGATGCACACAATATTAACTTTATAATCATTTCTTGAACAAATAATTTAAAAACTAATTCACCAGAGACTGGTAAAAGCCTATAAATTACTGTAAAAAGGGACGGTTAACAAATCTGAATGCTTAATTTGGTAAATAGAAATCAGGAAAGAGACCACTTTGCTGTGAATGCAGTTAATTCATCTTGATTAGAAAGACGTGTATGAGGACTAATGCTAACACACCAACCAGATGTGATGCTGTAAAAGGATGAAAGAAGCCAATGAGTGATTAATGGCTTCAACAGACATCCAGGCACAAAACTGAACATGTACTTATTTGAAACATGCTCTTTAACAGATGTTCATAGTAGTGTAATGCTTAAGAGCTTAGCTGCCTGCACGAACACAAGTTATGCAAAGGCCTCACCTGGCTGATGAGGTTGAGCAGTGGTTTGCCCTCTGACCCAACCAAGCACGTTAGAAGTTGAGGTATCCATGCCAACCACTGGATGGGGGGTACTCCAATGCAATATTTGTCCACTGCATCAGCTAGTGTGTTCTTGTCATCAAAACTGAGCAGCCACAGCACCTTCAGATGCAAAGAGAGGAGAAACAAATGGTAGAAAAAAACAATACAGCTTTAAAAGATCTTTTTTCAGTCACATTAAAATACTCAATATATCTATAAATAAGCAAAATACTGTATGAAACAGAGTAGAGAGAGAGGCAAGGTGTCAAGCCATTGTTACTCAGACTGCTGCTGTTGTTTTGGCTGTGTTCACTGCAGGGGGGCGGCTGCAGAGCGTCATTATGAGTGCATCTTGGCAATTCTTATAATGATCAAAGTACAATCAATGTGCTGTGATCTAGTCCCCTGGTGTGTTTTTGTGTGAATCTACATTATGATGAAGACGTTAACCCCATTTGACTCCCCAGGTACACTTTAGCAAGCCAACCAGGGTACACAGATTGAGTATAATTACGGATAATGACTGGTCATCCCACTTCATCCATCAAGCCTAAGCACTGCCAACCCAGTCAAGCAGCACAATGGCTGGATTTGGGATTGTCAAACAGAAAATATAAATATGGACTCCAGTGAACAAACGCACAGAGTTGGGAAGGAAAAACTTGGTTTCTAAGAGGTTTCTGGTTTTGTTTTTTCATGCGAGACTACTGGATGCTTGTTAGTGAAGGGTCCATCTCTGTATCTCTGACACAAAGATTACTAAACTGCTAGAGAAAGCCAGAATCATGTTAGAGGTCATGAGTTTGTGCGGTCGGGGGAAACCATTAGTCTGTTAACCCCTGGTGCCAGTGGATGGTCTGAAAACATTATTGATCTATTATGGGTACCTGTCCACTCGGTCTATCTGTAGACTGCAATCGATCCAATTACTGGTCTCTGCTTGTAACTGTGGAATCTTATCAGCATCAATAATGTATAGACAAATATGAGGTCAGGAAATAAGGGAATTAAAAGTGACCCTTTTGGTTATAAGGTCTGATGGAGGCTCATGTGTGGGGTGTAGAAAGGCTGCTGGTTTCTAAGTAAAAGACGAAAAAAAAACCTCAATCATGTGCAAAAAATATCCAGAGACCAGTGATTAAATTCCCATTATCCGTCTATAATGAATATTTACTTTTTACCTGCCAAACGCAAAAAAAAAAACCAAAAACATTTCCCTCCTCACCTTGGCTAGGTACTTGCGTGACTTGCTCTCATTTTGGTGGCGACATGCATGAAGGTAACAGGTAATGGCAGAGACTCCCAAGTGAAGCTGACGATCTTTGACAAAGATGTTTTCCAGGTAGTCTCCCCACATGGCCCAGGCCTTTACCAGCACATCATGCATCTGTACTGCTGCTGAAAATGCCTTGTTGGCCTCCTCTGACCTAAACAAACGAACAAAAAAAAAAAAAAAAAAAAAAAAAAAAAAAAGATTTCATGAGTATTGTAAGAGACAAGCTTCCAGGTACTGCAAACAGTCAGGCGAAAGGGAAATGAGATTTAGCTAGGAAAGGAGATGTCATAAATGTAAAAGGAAAAAAGAATAGAGCCAGGAAGTCTTAGAAAATTGTAAAACATTGATAAAACACCAGCAATATTATTTCTTGATATTATACATTTGACCTGCTTGAGTTAATCTTGCAAAGACTTTCTTATCAAGTATATCTGATAAAATCAATCTTCTTTATCAGATTTTTTAATACAGAGTTGCAGAAAAGCAAAAAGTAGATCCAGGTTTTGACACTTGCACTGACAGAGAAATAAATTCCAAATCATCAGCTATTTTCACAACACTGAGCAGCTTCTAACTTCTGTCTGTCATGCGGTCTGAATAATTGTTCATACACCTCTCAATCTATGATTAACAAAGAAAAGTGCAAGAAGAAAAAAATCCTACCTCCAGTCAAAACAAGACAGGCCTGTCACAGAGAAAAGTGTAACTGAGCTGCAGATGGTAAATGATCTTCCAAACTACTTTCCTTCCTGCTAATAGTAAAATGTCTCCCATACCAATCAATTAAAATGTGTTATTATGGAAGGCATTTTGGCATGTGATTAAAAAATGGGAGCTTGATTGCTATGGGAGTCAGAGCCAAAGACCCTCCAGTAATACTTAATGGGGTTTCCTCAGTCATTTTGCAAGTGTTCAAGTACATTAACAGTTTCTGCTACCCGGCTCAACAGGAGCACAAGCACCCAACAGACTGTCAAATCTCTGACACCCATTTAATTGAATGATCCCAAAATCCTTAACACATGTGGTTGCACGCACACGCAAACATACACACAAACCTCCGAACCCCTAACCTCCACTCTGCTGTTAATTCTCCCCCAGTGTACGGGGAAACTTAATGATTGCAATAAACCCTGCTGAGGTGGAGGCAAGTTCTGCTGATCCTAGAGATTCCTGCAAATTGCCTTGAGTTAATTATTGAGCTGCATATACATTTAATAAGCCTTCCTCAATTTGTCTTTCACCCCTCAGGACACCATGTCGTGTCAAAGATGATGGGCTAAAAGGTAGTGCTGACGAGGAAAGGGCATTACAAAGTTCTGTGTATGCACGGCCCAGCAGAGCATGAAGACAGCAGCTGCATGGTCCAAAGGCAAACCCCCTGCAGACAAAAACTAATTATTGACACTGTAACAACCTGATGCCAAAGACTACATCTAAGCCACTTCACATTGAGTTACAAAGTAACATTACTGTAAAGAGGTGTCACTTTGTGGTAAGAAGTGACATATAAATGTGACGGCAGGTACTGGCTGACTTAAGGGGTTACGAACAGTTTCTGGACAATGTGATGATGCATTAAAAAAAAAAAAAGATTGTGATACATGATAGATTTAGATGCTAAAATCAAAAGGGGGAAAATAGATTTAAGTGAAAGTGACAGTTCTTATGTAAAGCTAGAAAGGTTGTCAAAGACAGAACAGCTGGAGGACTTACTTGTTGATTTGTGCGAGAAACATGCCCTTAAGAGCATAGAACTCAGCCGTCATCTCTTTGGTGAAGTACTTCAGGTTGGTTGACTCAATCACCTCTAAGCCCTAAGAAATCAAGTTGAAGAAATAAAACAAAACAACTTAGAAGAAAAAACCTCAGGTTGGAAACTTTCATCTAAGCAAGAGAGGCCATTTACAAAGATCTAACAGTTGTTGTTTTAGACAACGGCAAACAGACTGCTCACTGTTCATTAAGAAGTATGAAAAAAGTTGTTAAGGGAACTAAACCTCCATTGCGGTGAGCCTCTGATTAGGTGTCTACTATGTACTGCTGTGACAAACGATGTGCGGCAGGAGAGAGAGGCTGAGAACCAGAGATGAGAAAGAAAAAAGGCGAAGAGACAGAAGAGTGTCTACTGGCACTTTTAATGACTTGTGGTGAGCTGAACAGCTTCTATTAATCAGAGCACTCCATGGGCTAAAGAGCAGGCTCCCAAGTTACAGTCTCTTATAAGTCTCACTGCTGCAACTTGTCACCTACAGCCAGCCCAAACACTGCTTTCTACTTCTCACACAAAGTAAACCTGACTTCACAGCCAGCTACAGCTGAAAGAAATGATCAAAAGTAAAGGTACATAAGTGCATCAAATGTGTTTGCATGCTGGGGTTAGATGTGGTCCAGGTGCACATATGTAAAAATATCTACAGAAAGCAGAAATCTTTAGTCTCACCTGCATGCATTCGTTCTTGCCCATGACGCCAGCCAGCTGCAAATAACACTTCACCTGCTGTCTAATCTTTTGGAAACAGTCAACGATGGGAACTGTAGGAATAGTATGGATGCGACTCAGAATGTCAAGAGCCACGTTCACCAACCCCTGGAGAAAGAGTTTGACATGCTTTATAAAACCCACTTACAAAGAGAATAAAACTTGGAAATGATAGATTCCTTTAGTCTTTTATTGAAAAATGTTTCTAAGAATTAACTGTTACCTGTTTGCGAGCTATCTTCCCATACTGAATGATAGCAGAAGCTGAGGCGTGAACTCCCAGCATGGCATTATTGTTGTTCGGATCATGTTGTGCGTTTGTCTCATACGCCGTCACAATGGCTGCAAACAGATAAAGTAGGAATGAATGTGGCATTTTCTTTACACAGTCACAAGGTGAGGAAAGAGCAGAATGAAGAGTGACCTGAAAATGGGCCTGTCGCAATAAGCAATAAGTCAATTAATTGCTCCATAAGGAAAAAGTGAGCGCAATTAGTTTGCTGGATGCAATAATTTTAGTTTTGGTTTTTCTCACCAAAGATTTCAAAATGTTTCACTACGGTCCATCATAGTATACAAGAGCAGTTCAGAAGCAGTGGTGCCTACAAGATAACAAACTTAATAACAGACAAGCATTCAGTTTTAACTTTATATGACACTATATATAGACTCATGAAACCCTGGAAGACCAGAAACTAGTCTGATACATTAAGCTAAATGTTCTTTAGAAATTAATGTTTATTCTTAGAAAGGGTTTATTTAACCTTATAACTGCTTTCGTATTATATTACCTGGAAACTACCTAAAATTACATCGCTTGGCGTGATATTATCATTTATCGCAATAACAAAATTCGCATAGCAAAATTTGTTATTAGAGATGCACAATAATCGGTGCTATAATCAGTATCGACAGATATTTCTCTATTTTTCAAATATCGGTTTCTGTGAACTGGGCCGATATCATAAACAGATATTTATTTAGTATGCCAGTAAATATAATTTCACACTTAAACACAGACAGCTTTGTAGATAAGCTGTACATCTGTTACTGAATTTTACAGGGATGCATTTATATAAATCACCACATTTTTGTGCTACAACATGAAAGGAATGAACACTTGAGGAACCAAAACTGTTTTGTTTGGTGTTACAGATACGCCAGAGCTACTTAAATATCAGTTTTCAATCACTGCATCCAGCACAAACTGGACATGATAGTAAACATAAAAATATCAGTTCATTATCGGTTATCGATCAGGACGAGCAGAAAATATTCGTTATCATTTGAAATATTTTATATCATTCATCAGCGTTTGTTCTAGTGACAGTTCTACCTGGAAAGCTCTGCTGTCTTAACGGAGATGACGCCACTCGGGACACAAAACATTTTGAACAGTTAATGAGCCATAGCGATGCATGTAGTCAGGAATATTCCACTTCACTTTAAGCTGAAAGACTGTCGTGTATAGATGAAGAGGACTTTTTTGGCACGGTGCTGCCGAACAGTGATATTGCGATTTCAGTCCTCGGTGCAAGTTGGAGCTCAAGTTGCTTGAGACATCACATTTTGTCTCTTTGAATGATTTCAGTCACAGCTGGAGAGAACTAAGCAGCAAGCAAGGTAAGTGTGCGTGTGCTCCTCCTATCCTGGAGAGCGACAATGTACTTTAGCGAGATGACATTTGGATATGCACGGGCACCCTGAGGAGTTTCAGAACAAGTGGCCTTTTCAAGACTATGTCTTCCTGGAACTCCAGAGCAGCAAACTGAGCACATATCTGCAGAAGTGTGGCATCCTGCAACTACTGCACGATGCCCCCTGCCTAAAAAATGCAGGGTTCTATATTTACTGGCAGCACGATGAGAGAGGATGCCATACCTTGGTAGTGATGCTGACGCCACATAAATATGCTGCTCCAGTGGGACAGGTCATCAGAAACGATAGGCAACCGATTTCTCCAGGTTTTCACCACAGTTTTCATGTCATGGAGGCTGGTGTTACGACCCAGGTTTGTAGGCTGAAGCCCTGCGTTTATCTGGGCGGCTTCTTGCAGCTCAATAATCTGCTGTGCAGCCTGGGGAGGAATTATTAAAAAAAAAAATTACTCATGGAAACTTTATTGTGCCAAACCTGCTCAACACTTTAAGTCGAACAACAAAATTTATGGCACTTATTATTTCTGCATAAATGATGTTGGTCTCCTTCTCATTACTTTTCTAAATATCAATTATCTTTTTACTTTTGTGTTGGTTTTATGCTTTTATCAGGATATGTTGAGGTGTAATCTATGTGTTAAGTGTCCAGCATCATTAAAATGCACTCTGGTTTCAGCTCCTCTCTTTTCTCCCTGATGTACAGAATACTGAAGAACATATCTAAAAGATTAAATAAATGTAATGAAAAGGAAGGTAAAGGACAAAACTGAGAAAAAAGTAAGAAGTATAGGTCATATCATGGTTAGACGGATATGGAAGGTTTAATTAAGACAACGTAAGATAACAGGGGAGACGGGCATCAGGAAATCGATGGAAAGAACAAAAAGAAGCAAGATGACAAGAGTAGAAGAACAGAAATGGCTCTGTTAATGGGGAATTAACTGCAAGATTATAATGAACACAATAATGGAAAGCAAACTAAATAAAAAAAGAGGATTGGTACTGTTTCAATGTTATTAGTAGACAAAAATAATGATCAAGCTCCCCATGTCCTTAATTTAGAAACTAAATAAACCATCCCAAGGGCCTGAAAATCCCCAACAATGCTTCAAATAAGACATAAAGACTAAGATCCAGGGAAAAGATAAAGGATATTTTTCACACCTCTAGAGGAACCCATCTCCCTCATACTCTAACATGTTCCATATCATTAATATACTAAGCATGCATTTTTTTTTGCTTTTCAAGCCAATTTCAGACTAATTAGAAGGAAAATTTCTACATTTAATGCCTAATGTTGCATATTTGCTCCATAGTGAACATCAGAAAACAGAGGACTATTTGTTACAATATGGCAATAAATAGTAAAAATGGCCACCCCCAAAAAATATTTAAAAACTTTTCTAGATTTTTTAATGACTAAAAAAATAACTTCAGATTTTAAAAATGAGAGTTTTCTGATCAGTTCCTATTTTAGGCTTTAAAGGGTTAAGTATAAGAAAGTCCGAATATTTTCAGTTTGAATGCCAGAAATATAATATTTCAGGAAAAAATCATGTCTTTCTTGAAAATCTAACATGCTGCAATGTTGTGCATAATAAAAGAAAAGAATTTAAAAAGAAAAAAAATGAGTTAGGCGTGAAAATGATAATCGAGGGCTTCTATCTCATTCCCTGAAAAGAATCTTCATTGATTAGGCCGGGGCAGCTTTGTGAACATAATCAATCATTCCATTATAACTACTCATCAATCAATATTAATGCAAAGCCTCATAATCGATAGAGAGGGTGATAATCCATTGATTCTCATTTACTGCTGAGAGCTAGGATTTGATGATAACTTGATTGAAATGGTATTTGAAGCCAGAGGTATTTGCAGAGTCTGGGACTCTCCGTTGCGTCGGCTCACGGAGCTCTGAAGTTGAGATGCAGAGTTTGGGGTGGAGATTTACAACAGGTTAGCCGGGCAGAGGAAGCAATGGTTTGTTTTCGCTTCCCGGGGGAAAATAACTGGACTGCACATATGGGAGTACACACACACATGCACACGATACCAAAGACTATAGTCCCACCACTCAAATAGCCATTTTGATTAGATAAATGCAGTGAAACAAGAGCTTTCAACTCCCCAACGATGAAAAGTCTCTCTAAACAAAATAAATTAGGAAGTGCAATATTTTTCACAATTATCAGTTAATATCAGCTGATGGGCCATTTCCAACCTTCATTCACACCCTCCCATTCATCATGTAAATGTAATTGTGCTGCAGGTATTTAATCAAATACTATCTGATGGCTGGAAAGTAATTACAGAAATTCCAAACTACCTCTCTTTCTTCTTCTCCTTCCATTTACTCCGTCTCCCCAAAGACTCTCTTAACTTTCCACTTTTTCAATTATCTATTATCATTCGCCTTTTTCCATCTTTGCCTCACCTATTGTAATCTCTTTTGGTGGAATCAAGAAGGCTTAAAGGGGTTTTTTTTTTAATTTTCTCCCCCAATCACCTCTCTCTTCTTCACAAAATAGAGCGTGAGAAGAAGATATAGGCTGTTATGATGCTCAACAGCACAATGCGTCAGAGCTACTGATGATCTCTTGACATGCATCTCCTTGAGGACTTCTCATAATAAACCAACACAGCCGCTTCGCTGAATCCAGAGTCGTCCTTTCAGCAGCAAAACGCCTGTGTTTTGTGTACTGACCTGCAGCAGAGGCGTGTGCACGTGAGACACAATGTGAGGCAACCTCCTCCATTCACGAATTGCCTGGTTAGAGGCCATTTCAACCTCCCGCTCTATGAAGTTGAGCTGTTGATCCTCTGGGTTGCAGATAGCCAAATAGCCGCGGTGCATGTGCACCTTCCAAGCCATCTCTTTGGGACAGCTCATGTCCACCTGCAAATCCACACAGCAAGTCATTTTCCATATTTAAATAATGAAAGAACAGTACCTCCACATTTCAATTACAAGGGACTTATGGGATTGCTTTTCAAAGATATTAGGCAAACATGACCATTTTGTTGATGTATTGTTTTTACAAGCATGTAGGATTTGTTCAACAGCAAATATATTAGGTTTTCTAGGACCTAGTAACTTCTTAATTATTTATAATATTTCTGGTATAATAGTTAGCCAACCTGGGCTATCTGGTGAGACGACAATTATCTTTAAAAAGCCATGTTGTGAAACGGCACAAGTGCTCAGCTGAAAGCACGATTCATGATCAAGCTGACTGAGAGCTCTGTGTTACTTGCAGTTAAATACTTTAATAGATTTAAAAATGCTGGCACATCGTCTAGAAATTGACACATGCTGTTCATGGTGAGCCGTTTTTCTTTGTTCCCATAATGTCAAGGTAAATTGCATGCACTTTTCACAGTGTTGTGATGTGGCAGCTTGATTAAAAGAAAACATCTGAGGGAAGGGGCCAGTGTCATTTTCTTTGCATAATTTACTTCTTAGACAAATACCCAACAATACCGTTTGAGGTTTATTTTCTAAACGATTTCAGTTTGACTTTCTGCGAATGACTAATACACCTGACGAGTCTGGAGGGCTGGAAAAGGTCCTGCTATTGATTAAAGCTCTGAGTGCATAAACACTAAACAAATAATAGCCATGGGAAGTCTGCTGCATCACACCTGTGCTTTGCTTTTTGTAAGCGGGTGCAACGCAGAATGACAGAAGGTTAAAGAAGAAAAGAAAAAAAGAAAGGGGGACAAAAGAGCGAGAGACGAAGCACAGGTGTGTATTCGCGTTAGCTCTTCTGCGTTCGGAGAAAATTACAGTGATCGGTCAAAGCCTACTTATCAGAGGTGATGCTTGATGAATATCCCGGAGACAGGGCTGCTCTTATCAACAGCCAGCATTAATTGAAAGGAGGGAAATTTGGACTTTGCCTCTGAGCTGGTGAGCAGTGGACACGCAGGCGATGTGAAGCCTTGCTCTTCTTCTCCACCATAAAACAAAATCACCCTGCAGCAGATGCTGAGGTAATTATTCACACGCACAGTTGTCATAAATATTAACTCTTACAACCTTCGTTGTGGAACAGGTTTAAAAAGATGAGGGGCGAAGTGAACGTACAGAACAGTAATAATATCAGAAAAAAAACACCTAGTGAAGAGAAGTTGAGGAGATACTAAACAAAAAGAGGAATGCATGAAACGGAAAAAGCCCAGACCAAAACAAGGAAGAAGTGATGCGGTAGAACTGGAGTTGCCATCCAGACAATTTAATTAGATGTCACCTTAGGACAGAGCAACTCAATGAATTGGCTCCAAGTCTCCTTGAAAGAGCAAAGCAGGAGTATTTGTTATATGTCAGGTACTATCACATGCTCAGCACCCATCCACAAGCTGTTTCAGGAAACATGAGGCTAGTAAATTTACAGCTGAAGTGCATTTCCACAGATTTAAAACCTCCTATCTCATCCTCTCAGGAGATGTCAGGTTATGGAGGGGATGTACAGCCCCCATATCAAGTTACTATATGTCACAGTAACCCTATAACAAAGGGGTCTGTGCTTAATGTACAGGACTGTACCGGTAAAAGGGTATAATGAGAAAAGTTGCTATGGTTCTCTGGGTTTGAACCTATAGGCTCCACTGCATCTATGATGTTTTTACAAGCTATCATGTCGCCACTCTCAGTCTGTCATAGTACTTACATTCCTGCAACTTTTGATGATAAGAAAACATCAGTGTACAAAAAAAAAACAAAAAAAAAAACACATGCATCTGCATAAAGATGTGCCTTTTCTCACCTGTACCAGAGCATCCTTCATAGCAGGCCAATTGGAAACCCTCCAAGCACACTCGAGCACTAGATAAGGGTTTGAATGGCCTTTTGATTGGCCATATTCAGTCAATGGCTCCCATTGGTTCAGCTCTTTAGAACAACTTAAATGAAGACACATGACAAAAGAAGTTTAGAAAACCATGGATACTTGGTTAAGCTTTTCCAAACAACTATAATGATATAAGAGTGCCATGAAAAAACAAACAAAAATAGAAAAAAACTCTAAATTTTTTTGTATTTAATCAGAAAAAAATCACATTTATAAACACAAAAATAAGAAGAATTTAAGAATTTTAAAATTCAAATGTATTTATGTTCTAGAAATTGTACCGTATCCAGTGGTCCTCCCACAACTGGTACTCAGGAAAAATGGCTGGGGAGATGTTACTCCTTTCATGCTCTTTTCTTGCCTTCTCCATCGCTTTCTCATAACTTTCCTGGGCCTAAACAAATAGGACATTTCTAAAACACACTCACAGATGTAACAAAACCTTCTACTAAATAAAATATATGTTCTCAGCACCGTAAACCTAATTTTCCCAAAATCCATACAGTTTACTTCATTATATTAATTTAAAAGACACTTCCATAACACAATGTAGTAGGCCATTTATGTACATTTAAAGTTTCATCTAACCTGTTCAAAGAAACCATGCTGCTCGTAGGCAATAGCAGTTGCGGTCTCAGGGAATTTGCACCTCTTTTGCCATAAGCCCGCCCACATGTCCTCCTCTTGGAGCAGAGAATAGAGCTCTGCTAAGGAATCCAAAATCTCCTACACAGATTTAGGACAAATGGGGAAGTGAACAAAACAAACAGGAAAAGATATCAAATTTAAATCTAATGAGATGAAGTACTGTATGCAACATGTCTAACAAAGTATGAGGCTGCAACACATGAAAAATATCTCTCTATGTATGACACTGCAGAAGGAAGTCATAAATAAACCCCGTCTTTAAAAAAACGAGTAAGTGTGCTACCTGCTGAGGTGGTGTGATGCTCTCCTGTTCATAAAACTCAGTGCTCTGCTTGGGTTTACTGTGCAGGCTCAGGCCCTTTTCAAAAGCCTGCTGCTCCAGCATGAGTGTGGAACGCAGCCAGAGGTTGTGCGTCTTGCCCAAGTACTTGAGAACACAGGGGCGGATGGGAATAGGAGGCACACACTGGGACATGGCTTCCACAAAGCAGTTCAGGGCACTGGGCTGGCAGTCCCTTTGGGCCTGATGGCTGCCACTGCACAGGAAAGGGCTCATTTCACCAGACAAGGCCTGAAGAGGAGGGAGAAGGCATTAACCACCTCGTTTTACTTTAGCAGCAGTACAATGATATGCCATATTGATAAAGGCATTTTGTTGCATGTACGGGATGCAATGTGATCCTATTTTCCAGTAAGAGAGCTGTGAAACTGGAAAAAGAGGGAAAGAAGATGACCAAAAAGGCTGGATGGGGACAAATGACAAATCGTGTGCATCGTTTGCTTTGTTTTTTACACTTGTGGTTAATAAAAGCAAAAGATGATCTGTGAAAAAAATTATATGACAGTTGAAACTTCACATGAATACTTAATCAGATCCTCTTATAACAACTGCGTGGGAACTCAACACGTTTTCAGCACAATCAAGCAGCTAGTGCTCTAAAAATCATAATTGACACCCATTGATGTATCGTAATAAATATGATTTACACTGCCCGCTGATAGTAGTGAGTAATTTATGCTATGATGGTAATTTTAATTAGACTGACATTGGAGAACGTCAATATATCATCAAATTGCTTAAGAGAATACGAGTTTCTAACATTCCCTTGTAACTTTTTACTGAGGAATATGAAGCTTAAGTTAAAGTTTTAATTCTGTTTTCACCACAATTTGTAGTAAGGGGGTAATACAGGCATCAAGATATAACACAGTCAAGATTTTCGTGACCTCAGTCACAGGAAGAAAACGTTCTTAGTCTTATCTCACTAGTGGCTGCAACTGTGAAATATTCAAGAGTTCAATCACTTTAAAATCAAAAGCCCCAAAATGCTCTAAATGTGTCTAGTTCATTAAACTCATTTCAGTTTTCCTCCCCCTGCTATCTTTCTCTGTATTTAGTAAAAATAATAGCCTCATTAAGCAGAACTACTGAACTGATATGGCCTAATTTACAACGCGTTTGAGTAAAGTCCTGATAGAGGACAGTGAACATCTTTGTATTTGTGACTATACTTGCGAGATTCAAGTAAAAAATACAGAGTATGTGGTGTAGTAAACAGCCACTTTTAATTAGCAAAAAATGGTGACAACTTTGGCTTTAACAAAAACAAAGTAAGATATGCAAAGCTAAAATAACATCAAGCATTTTGTTAGTGTTACAGACACCCTGATACCACTGAAACATAGTCCTCAGGCAAACCACAATGCAACCTGCTTTACTTGCATCTTCACATCTAAATCTAACCTTAAAGTGTAGCTAACAATCAAACTACTTTTTTGCTGATAAACTGTCTAAATTGTCCGTCTTCTTATTTCAGTGCATTTTTTGGCATTTTGTTGTAAAGTTGTTTAATTTGGTAAACTTTGGTCGAAACTCGTCTTAGTGCTGCCCTCTTTGGGTTGAACAGTAGCTACTGAAGTTGAATTTTCCTATTGGCCCAAGTGGTACAACTCCACGTCACAGGCTGCAGCTCAGGGTCATAGATATCTAATATAAACACTAGATACCTTATCCACACTAATGGCCTATGGAGTCAGATGGGCTCACTTGGCGTCTATCTTTTGCTAGTAACCTCACTCATTCATAACATTAGCTGTGTCCCAATTCACAATCTTTTTAATAAAGCATTTACTTTAAAAACAAACATAACGCCATCATGAGGGATCTAGTCTTTATATATTTCTATGCTCTGGGCTCCCATTCCCCCACACTTGGCCGTTCCCTTCTGTGTCTGTCACCCCGCCCATTTCCGTGGAGTTTTTCAAACTAGTCTGAGGGCAGGTCAGCCTCTTTCAGTGGGGTGAGTTACACTTTAAATATCTGCAGTGAGTACTTCTCTCAGAACTGAAAAAAACATTCAAGACTAAATTCTACTCACATGCTGCTGTCTGTCAGAGAGGATCTTCCAGAGGCGAGGGAAGAGCTGGACCCAGCTCCTTTCAGCCAGCGGAGTGGAGATGTGACAAAGCTGGACCAGGGCATTCAGAAGAGCCCCCGTCTAACAGAATAAAGAACAACTCTAATTTATTACCTAAAGATGCAGCATTTAAAATTTAAATATCATGAAAAACTTTGTTGGGTTTGTCTGTTTTGGGGTAATTGATACTTTAAAAGTCAACAAAATTGGTTATTTACTTGAGGTGCCGTCATTGCTGCACCTGTGACCACTGGATCCACTAACCTATCACAAAATGTTTATGTCTAGAAATGTTTGGCCAGGTCCATTCACAAATGTTTCTGGCATCTGAACCAATTTCTATGCCTATCTTTATCTTTAGACAGCAGTAATTCTTACATAATGTACCTTTAAAGTATATTGCTAAACACTGCTTTCTGAATGAAATAGTCCTGGTTGAAAACAGAAAACCATACTGAAAACAAACACAACTCATTCTAGTTGTAGTACTGAGTAGAAGCAGTTTCACTCATTTCTAGGCAACATAGCATACAAACTGGTTGCAGTTATACCTTGACTTCCCGTAATGAATCGAGAAACTTGTCATGGCGGTTGGTTAGCATGTGCAGCTGGTTGCCTGTGTCTCTCTCAGCCTGTTCTTTAGTCTTGGGAATGGCTGTCTGGTCACCTGGTGCCAATTCTATATCAATTTCCACATCCTACCAGGGAATGAATGGGTTAAAAAAGGAAGCAACTGCTAATGTTAAAGAATATAGATTAAGTTTCTTGTTTGACAAAAGACTGCTGTGAAAGGGCACTTCATGACATCAAAAAGCTCATTGCTGAGATATGGAAGATGAAACACATTAAGAGAATTCTGTACATGTCCCCACCTCTTCTTTGGTCTCGCTATTTTCCCTCTCGCGTGGCTCCTGTTTGACATGCGTCGCCATAGCAAAAGCAGCACGGTCGTGGCTGTCAGCCAGGTTGATGACGTTTGTGATAGATGGCAGCATGGATCCCTGGCAGCTGGTGCCGATGATGGTGTTTCGTTCGCACACTGCGAGGAGCAACTATCAAACACGCAAACAGGTGCAATAAAACACAAGTGAAGTGAAATGACAGCTAGAAAAGGGGAAAAAAGACATATTTTTCTATTTTATGCCAGATAACCTATTCAAACAGGAAAAATCTGAAACGGCATCATTTACCTCAATGCACTGTTTAATCCAAAAGTGGCTGCCCATTGCCTCCCAGTTCTGGGAACAGCATATGTAGAGTAGTCTCTCGTAGACACGTCGTTTCATGGAAGCATCAAACACCTCAAAAAACTTGGCCCTGATCAACGGCTGAGTGCAGCGAAGCCCTGAAAGGAAGGCTGGCTCCAACTTGGATGTAATGTCACTTCCTGAAAGGCTCTCATCCCTGAATGTGTGATGGACAAAACATTGTTAAATGCTTACTGTTGTCTTAAAATCAATTAGCAATAATATAAGCCACTCTGAGATTTTACTGCTGAGTAACAGAACTGATACATTTAATCGCTACGAGAAACCACAGAGACACTTCAACAAATAAATAGGACTAAAGGATATAAAACTGATTATTTTTTCTCCAATCAAAAGGTATACATAAAATACGGGGGGAAAAAACAGCAAAGTTTTTTTTTGCATTTTTTTCTAATCTTTAAAACTTCATTAACCCTATAAAGCCAAATTTGTCATAATTGATACATACAGTTTGAGACATTTTGCATCACATTATGGTGGAAACTATTCAAAAAAACAGTTGAACACTATATGATACTAGTTTCCTGCCCCCTTCGTGAACATCAGAAAGTACATTACACCACTATAG
The DNA here is from genome assembly GCA_037177515.1 of Pseudomugil tenellus. Classification (NCBI taxonomy): domain Eukaryota; kingdom Metazoa; phylum Chordata; class Actinopteri; order Atheriniformes; family Pseudomugilidae; genus Pseudomugil; species Pseudomugil tenellus. The sequence goes on along the minus strand of JBAMHX010000024.1, from coordinate 15,580,465 downwards.
TTTTGACCTATCACATGGTAATAAATAGTTTAAAAATAAAGAAAAAAAAACACCAAAAAAATAAAGTATCAATTATTTCAGATTTGAACGCTCAAATAAAAACTTCTGATTTTAAAAATTGGTCTGTTCTACACAGTTTTTCCTTAAGCTTTAAAGGGTTAAAAACGAGCTTGCTAAAGTGGGTTCACGCTGTTGTTTCAAAAGTATTTACCACCCAAATGGGCAGTCATTAACTTTGTCTACATTTAGAAGTTGCTTATTTAGAAGGTGTTTATTTTGTACTACACCCTTATCTCATTTACAAATTAATTATCTGTAAACGTGTGCTTTAACTCATGCTTTATCTTTCCACAAGCTAAAAGTTTGGATAATTTCACAACTATTACTGACCAACAAAAACATCTGAAGTGATAAAAACAGACGTCTGAATAAGTATTCCGAATTCATTATAGTCTTTTTACAGCTAAATCTAAATGTCAAAATGCACTGTGTTTTGAAGTAATGGTAGTTTAGCTGTTTTAACCCTTGTGTGCCGTTCAGTTTTTGTTACTCAGTCAATGATCATGGGTTTTGATCATTTAGACCACTGTGTTTGAGTTCGAAACAATAAAGTATTATTTACACTTTCTGTTGATAAAAACGTGAATATGGGTCTCACAGACCCGAACAGCACACAAGGGTTAAATATAAGGCTAATTTCTTCATCTTTGACAGAGACTACTCTAAATGTAACATACTGCCTAACAGGAGGTCTCTACATCCTCCTACTACAGAGAAATGCTTCTATTGAAGCAATTCCTGTAACACAAAAGGAGGATAAAGATGGAATGACAAGGAAAACAAAGGCAAGGGTGCTGCAGCTCCATAGTTGGGTCATTTTCCTGATGCCACTTGGCTTTGGCAAAGCCACCATCATCCCTTGCTGTCCATCGTGGCTTTACTATATGAGGGATACGGGGTACATTGCAGTGATTAAAAGTGCATGAGTGTTAGATGAAAAGACAACGAGAGTCATGTTTGATGGATAGCAGGCAAAGACTCCATCTCTACCCTCTGACCCCTGCAAACAGGATGTTCTGTTATCAGTTGGCTGAGTCCTGATTCTTCTGTAACCCTGTAAAAGACCCCAGGTACATCCATCTCTAAAAACACCTGCACTACATGAACCATTCTGTTTTTTCCTCCATATTTCAATCTGCTGGATTGAACTCAGCTTAACTCCTCAGCTTCTGTGTATCGTCCACTAATTCAAGTGTTCAATGTTTTAACTTCTCCATTTCTTCACTTTTTTAAAAAGGAACAATGAAGACAAATTCTCTTCAGCTTCACTTTCTATCCCTACCTTGCCCTACCTATCATGTTTATCCCTGCCTAAACCTTACGACCTTCATCGCTCGTGTTAAAATGGATGCAAGGGCAGCCTGCTTTCAGTGCTGTGGCCATTTGGCCATGTGATGAATGGTGGTAATTACCTGTAGACGTAATTAACGAGGTCCAGGAACTGGCCATTTAACTCAAGTTCATCAGGAAAACGTTTCTCTATGTAGTTCATCATCTTCACTAGCAAGATGGACTTCTCACGCAGATTCGGCATCTGAGAGAAAACGATGTTGATAGGAGTAGAAACATGCAAAACAAAACAATATTTCAGTCAGAATTTTCTTGTCGCTCCTCTGTACAGCTTGCTCTCCTACAAAAATATCTTGCTCAATTTGCAGCTTTATTTGAAATTAAATTATAATCTCACCTGCAACTTCAGGAGGTTTTTGTCTACCTTATGAAGAAGTAACCAAGTCTAGTTCAATGAATAATCTTCATGCTCACCTGGTTGGCTGCCATTGGAGAGTTATTCTTCACCCACTCTTCTACAATCTTGACGATGGCACGGAGGATTTTGGGGTCAGGTGATTTCTCGATCAGAGACGCAAGGATGACTTGGATGAAGGTTTTCCTCATCTCTGAGCTCATAACGGCCAATCGAGTCTTCACCAAGTCAAGACTCAGCATCAACAGCTCACTGGTTACTATGGGAACAAACCAGACAACAGAAGCTGATATAAAATACAAAATATGAACTGAACAGTAACAATCTGAATATTCAGACCGATGTCTGAGACTGCCATCAATGATACGGAACAATATATACCAAGTTTTCTTTTTTCTCTACCTAAGATCAGTTCAGTTTCATCCTGTTTACTTTCTATTGTCAAGCTGTGTATTACCACATTATATACTGGTATCACCATTACCAGTGTGTGTTGTGGCGTACTTGTTTAGTATGAGAAGCAGTAGCCAATAAGCAGCTCAACAGCTTCACTAAAACCAGAATAGATCTACTTGCGTTTAAACTTATTGATTACTGAAACCTAAGAAATCTTTAAGGCAAAGGTCTTCCTGGTCTGATAGCGTCTGGTCTTGGTGACAGTAAATGCTCATGGTGGAGGGTTAGTCTGTGTTTCCCGATACGGTCATTAGGGAGCCATTTAAACAACGGATAGTATCTTATAGCTATTACCTCTCCTGTAAGTAACAGCAGGAATGCATGTAATGCTGCGCTTCTATTAAAGGAGAACTTCGCTTTTTTTTAACCTGGGGTCTGTTGTCATCTTTCCTTCCATACATGTGAGTGATGTAGA
>JBAMHX010000024.1:15563998-15577729 GCA_037177515.1 Pseudomugil tenellus | reverse complement strand
GCTATCTTGCTATCTCATCTCTACATCACTCACATGTATGGAAGGAAAGGTGACAACAGACCCCAGGTTAAAAAAAAAGCGAAGTTCTCCTTTAACAAAAAGTCAAGCTTAGTGAGGAAACTGAGCAGGAAATCCTGATACATTATATCATGATTATAACAAAAGCTCAGCAGTCTTAAATTTTTCTTTGCACTCAATGCAAAACTTACAAAGCAAAGTTCTGCGTCAAACCGCTACCACCTTTTCAAACCATAAATAAAAAGACTGAGTCCGTTTCTAGAGAGAGAGAATAGGACAATGCAGACTGGAAACCAAAGATGAGGAACATTCCCAGAGAAACCAAATTATCTGTTGAGCAGATCTACTCTCACAATAACAGCTATTGACAACACACCGGGGAACACTGATATGGAACTTTTGATACAGTCTCTTTATGGAGCCAGGTACTACAGAGATACATGGGATATTTGAGCTCTAAGTGAGGTCAGCAAGTGAGAGACGCTTGTTGTGCCTGACCGTGAACACAGTCAACCCTTTGTTGGATAAGGTTTGGGTACAGACATTAATCTTACTGATAACGTCAGCTGGCCATAACTGAAAAGCAGCACAACAAGCACTTCCATTTTAGCTGAAATGTTGATGTTTCATGTTCAACCTGGTGAATTTAGGCTTCAGATTGGGGAATTTGAGATCAAATTAACATCACTAAAAAAGGGGTTATATCAACACAAAAGTTTTGTGATTTACTTGGCACCTAGTATTTAGTAAAGTAACATCTATACTACAGCACTGAACAAGCTGCATCTGTTCCTCTAACTGTTTATGTTTAGAGTAAGACATCTGAAGTTAGTATTGATCTGTTCATAATTTCATGTTTATGTCAATTCACTAACAAAATCATTTTCTAGTATTGGAGGAAAAAAAGACATCTTAAGACAATGGATAATTTCCTCACACCCTATACACACACGTCATGTTTTAGTCATACCAGTGCTGGTTTCTGTGACCCCTGCATTGGCCTGCTGGGGGCCGAGATGCTCCCGCATCATCTTTTGTAGTGAACGCATGAACACAGAGATGAGGCGGTCGATGTAGCTGGCATTATAGCTGCAGGCTGACTTGAGGATCATCAGTGTTCCTGTAAAACAACAAGACAAGAGGTTGAAGGGTGGGGAAAAATCTTGTAGATTCATTAACTTATCTGTTTGATAATTATAAGTTGTCCTTTGGCATATATTTTTAATAAGAATGTGACAGAAAGAAAACACAGCAACTTTTGTGGAAGAACTCCTAAATAAATGGTTGGGAGAATTATATTTAGTTTAATGGGGGGAAAAAAAATAGATATTTGTCTAATTTTCACATTTTTGTGCTTGTGTCTGGAGATTATGGGGCCATGTAGTATTTGTTTTAGCATGTGAGTGTGATGCAGCATTGTTAGATTTTTTTTTTTTTTTACTGCAGTAGAGAAGTAGCTTCAGGTAGTTTTTCACAGTGATGAAAAATAACAAAAAAGCAGTATGTAATACTTGCAAAGTCAAAGTACTGGGAAGAGGGTGCAGGATGCACCATCAATTTTAAATTTTATATAATCTGATAAACCACCTTCCAGAAGTTCAAAAGTAATGGCAGGATGCTACTGCTAACAAGGTTAACTTTTATTTTGTATACAGAATTTGATAATATTACACTTTATATTTGCTATCGGTAAATATTGGTTATTGGTAATAGGTAATAACATCATTATTAATATCAGATATTCGCCAATTTTTTCTTTTTTTTTTTTTTTAATGGGACACTTGATGTTTCCATGTAAATTTAATACAGTTCTGTCATTTACAACTCAGACGGAGAGCACATCCCCTAAACTTCTTCAGTAATGGAAAGAATACTACCAATTCCTTTAAGCTTGTGGTAGATTTTCTATAACCAACAAATGTAGACAGACTCAGCGAGAAGTCAGGAAGGGTTGGTGAAATCTCAAACATTTTGTTAAAAGCTAGTATTGCTTGCTTTACTTTTTGCAACACATTAAATTATATTTACATGTCAACAAGTTGAAATGTTTTCATTTTTAGTACATTTCTTGTAAACAGCTCCTTTAGCTAGTAGTTGACATTCAGTAATATGGCACGGCAAAAGATTTCTTGTGACTATAGGATTTCTTTTGAGAGCAGTGGCACAAAGAAGAATGAATGTTGTCCTACTCAGCTACTGCTTTCTGAAAGGAGAAATAAATGTTGTAATTTAAACGCCCCAGGCAGATAGATGCATCATATCACTCCTATGTCATTGCAAAATAAAAGATACCAAAACTTTTGTGAGAATTTGAGGGGGGTTAAGGAAAATACTACTTTATTTTTCCACAGAAAACTAAAAAAGAAATAGTTTTGGAGCAAACTTAGGTGTAGGTTTTTTTCTTACTTTGTACTTTGTGACATCTGGATGAATAACTGTAATGTTTGTAAAGGGAGGGTAGCTGAAAGCACCAATCCTTCCCAAGACAATCTTTCCCAAACCTCTGGCCTGTGGCCTCAGCTTAAACAGAACAGATGTTAGCCTCGGCAGCAGGGCCTGCCGGCTTGCATTTTAACAACCCACTCTCTGGGCTTAATTACTTTAAGTGGCCAAGAGGCCATTTGGTTTTGTAGGCAGAAGAGTGAGAACATGGCTCTTTTTTGTTTCCTTTTTAATATTTTTTTCCGTAATCTTTGTGTTTGTAAGGAGCAAATAAGGAAAACAGAAAACAAGCAGTCTGAAAAGGATGAATTGGAAGAAAAAAAGTGAGAGATTGCAGAGGTGGTCTTACCAAAAAGTTGTGTTGGGTTAGTGTTGCTGGTCGCTTTTTCATAATTTGTCAGTCCTTCATAGATGACTTTACCCACTGCAGCATACAAACACTCCAGTTCTTCATATTTAGATGCTACATTTGATGTGCCTAAAGAAACATGATATTGTTTGTTTTAAACAAAGAAATGTCTCAATTTAAACCAACAGCTCACATTTAAATAATAGCACAAACATAGAAACTTCATTTAATAATCAACACAGCAATATTTGTTTTTTTTTTAAATAATGATCACAGCAGGAAGGGGACTTTAAAATATAGCGCTATTTTTTCCAAGTTTCATTTGAATATTTGCAGCTTACTTGGCTCAGTGGGGAAGATGCTCATGAGGCGAGAGAGGAGGGAGTGGACAGCCCGCAGGACTTTTGTATTACCACAGGTCATGCATGCAGCAATGCCCCGCTGCAGAGGCTTGAAATGAGCCAGGATGGCTGGTGACTGCAGTACCGTCAACAGGAAGGAAAGAATCTCCAGTCCCGTGCAGATGTTAGAGATGTTAGCTTGAGCTGGCTGTTCCTGAAATTTCAAAAGAGTGTTGAAGCCAAACTGCGAGTTGGATGGAGGAATCTCATCAAACTATGGTCCCGTTTTGTTAACTCTGTCTGATTTCAAACAGGTTCATTTGGTTTTGGCTTTTTGCTTTGATCAATACAATACATTGTAGGGTAGCCCACGGTTAAATCTGTACCTCAGTGTTTGAGCAAAGTAAGTATTTTGTGCAAAAAGAGAATTTTGTTTTTTTTTTTTTTTTAATCATCCCAAACTTACTGACAAAATAAAATTAGAAACAGAATTTCACAGGAGGAACTGAGTATATCGCTGTACTAAATAGATAAACACTTTGAAATGAACTGTATTACAATAAAATTTAAATATTAAAACACGTATTAAAATACATTCCCCATTGCTTTTTTGCTGCTGTTGTCTGTTTGGGTTGATTAACGGTGTTGTGTTCAGGAAACCTACACGTTTACGCCAGAGATGCTTGGACATGTTGAATGTTTCCTTTAATGAATGGGACACATTTCAACATATGTTAGCCGACGAAAGATTGTATTAACGGTTTTTACTTCCTCATCATTGTTTTCGAGAGTAAGATCAAAAAGATCCCACAGCTTTAAGGTTCCGACTCTAAGCTCCGCTACAGCTTGCCGTCGTCACGTGTCTGTGTGTGCAATGCTGTTGCATGCGCACTGAGCCTCTTCTGAGGGCTTTTGGATGCTAAAAGGGCATGCGCTACTCACAGAAAAAGAATAAAATATACACACTTTCATGTCAGTCTTAAAAGGAAAAAGCTGAAAAAGTAGATAACTTGTTACTAGTCAAAAGAAGGGTCTGAAACTTTGCTAAATAGATTAATAAAGTCGCTAACTTGATAACACTGGCGTGTATGTGTATGAACAACAACTCATAGTGAAAGGAGTACCATATTTTCACAACCATAAGGCCACTTAAATGTCTTAAATCTTCTCCGAAATGTACGGAGCGCTGTAGCGTGTGCGGTGAGCCTAATGTGTAACTTCGGGAAAGCGGACATAGGAGAGGACAGCATGAGAAAAGAAGGAAGTGTGGCTGCTGTGATAAAAAAAAGTGAAGCAAATAAACACAGACCAACAGCTTAATAGAAGGAAGAAATTGACTGTAAAAAAGCATAAAAAAAAAAGTTAGTCTGAGCAGCAGATTTGTGTTTACTTTTGATCTCTGCCAGGAAGCAGATTTCTTGGCAGACATCCAAAGAGCGGTGCAGCAGCAGCAGCAGGGAGAGAGACAGATCGGCTGGAGTTGGCTGTCGCATCGACAAGCTAATTAACAAATTAAATAAAGTTTAAAAGAATTCACGGACCAGAAACTGGGATGCAGCAGCAATGAGCAATCTAAAGGAAACCCACATTTTTTACGTCCTGAATTCTGATCGCAGTGAACAGAACTAAACAACCATGAACTCCATCATGGTTGAGTTAAACCTCCTGTCCATGGTGGACGATATCATCCAGGAAGCTCAGAACTCCTACAACACTGAATCTGGTAACGGTTGCTGTCTAATCTTACTCATGTGCGACGGGAGGTTGGGGGGCTGTGACATTAGATATTATGCCGGTAAACACCCGTGTTTTATCGGTATGTTTTAACGTGCACCTTATGTGTGTGTTAAATACACAAAAAGTACTGCGTCCTATAATCCAGGCCGCCCTATGGTCATGAAAATACAGTGGGATTGAATTGGACACTGACTTGCAGGGAAGAGCTTTCACCCATGCGGAAAGGCGCACACACTCCGTGGTTTGTGAAGCAGTAAATAAAGCAGACATAAAGCAGCAAACATAATGCAAAACCAAAACCCTGCGCGACAGATGGACAGATTGTGTTGTGTGCGGCAAATCAAACAATTCAGCATTAATACAGAGTACCACTACATCCTTAATAAATTGAAGACAATTCTACTCCAGATGACCTGCAAATAATATTCCCCATACAGTTGCATTTCTAACACAAAAACAAGGCATTTCAATGGATACTAAATCAAAGATCAATGGCCTAATTTAGTCTAAATTGCAATCAAGGTTTACAATGCCAGGGCCGAGAGGATAATCGTAGACAGGTCTGTGGTACTGATCTCATCAGATGAACAAACTGAATCTTGTAATAAGGCTCCTGGTAGATATTAGGGCCATATTGATTTGGCACTTAATTTCAGAATATGAATTTGTTTCTGGACCCATGCAGATAGCACATACACATGCATGTAAATGAATGGGTTGTTGTGTGCATGTTTTGCATTATTCCTCCCTTCCACCCCTCATCTGACCTCATATGCCACTCACCCTGACTCTTAATCACTGCCATGCCAATACAATGAAATGATAAAAGGTAATCCGATTTAGAGCATTGTTCATTAGTCTGAGTAAGACGGCTGAGCAGGTAGAGCATGCTCCCACGGGAGATGAGCTTGTGCGCATCTGCATAAAACCTACAGAAAGGCTTGTTTGTCAGACCGTCCCCAAAGGATCTGAAGGGACTCGTTCAATGTGGGCCTGTGTGTGTTAGAGCAGAGAAAAAAGGCGTGGCTGATGAAGTGATCCCCAAAAGAGAACAAGGAAAGAGCGTGACAATTGCTAGCATGCTGATAACCTTGTTTGAATAGCAATGCCAAATCAGGCCAAAGAAATGAGCAGAAAAGACTAGGAGAATTGGATAAAAAAAGAGGGAGAAAACCAGCTGTGATAAGAGCCAGGATAGAAAAGAGAAGATGAGAGGAGGAACGTGTTTGAGACATAGGGAAAAGGCGCAGAGATATGCAGAGAGGCACTGTGGGGCGATACAAAAAGCTAGAATGAGGAAGTTAGGCTGAAGAAGGGTTTGGGGGATTGAATGAGAAGGCACAGGCCGACCCGGATAGACTCTTGTTATCTCACCATTGTCATTATTTTGTCATTATTGCTGTTGGCGCCTTACTTCGTGTATTACTGATAACAGACAATGGAGTGTGAGGTGTTAGAGCAAACACCAAGAGAGAGCTTAAGCACTAACTTCTCTGGGAGGGCATTAGTTGTCCTTTACAGCTGATTATTGCCTGGGGTAACAACAACAGTAAGCATGAATATTTTGAATTTCATTGAAATGTGTTTGCCTAAAACACTTTAAAAAAAACAATTGACAACACAAACCAGGACTTATTAATGGGAAATGTTATGCAGAAAAGGAGTAATGCCAACGAATGTGCATATAAAACACTTAATAGCAAATAAAATGCACAAAAACATTCATTCTGACAAGTCATTTGAGTACATGCCATCTTACCACCGTCATTAGAAGCTTGTCAAACCATTGTAGCTTGAGTTCAGCACGAGGCCACATGTCAGGCCTGAGGGCAGTCTTCATCAGGCTAACGCAGCGCCGGGACAGCAACTCACCTGGAGACCCTGGTACGCTGGCACTATCGTTCACCTAGATCAGATGCAAGGTTAAACACTGGCATTACTATCATTATCGGTGATTTTTCGTCTTATAACACAATGGTATCCTGAAGAAGTAAAAGATTACACAAGGCAAGGAGAGGCACCGACTGTTTCCATACATGGTAATGTCATTACACCTGAAAAGTGGCACAGCCTGAAAGCAGCCATTAAATAAAAAAAAGCCTCTGTACAATCTCTCACAGTGACAATCATCTATACTGCGACCAAGACACCGAGTCCCTATCATCTCGAGGTGAGGTGTCCTTTGGCTGATGTTAATCCCTTGGGCCACCGAAAACATTTTTCCAAAGGATTAATTTAGTATCACAATACAGTGTTATCAAGCAGAATACAAAGAGAAGATAATGTTTCTATAGAGCACACTGAGCACAGTGAGTGATCCCCAGCAGTAATACAGAAAGTTATACTCGGAGATGGTTGGATGAACAGCAAGAATGAAGCCAGGCCCAAAACAGAAAGTAGGAAATTTCAAGGTGAGTGAAATCTTAGCAGTCTATTTCAGGCTTGTAACCAAGGTCGGGGTTGCCACAAGAGCTAGGGACAGTTGTGTAAAGACACACAAAGGACTGTGTTTCTGTGTGTGCTTATCCATCTGTCTTAAGCTGTTTTCATTTATGAACACAGAAAATGTTCTGGAGAGAGGAAGGACAGTTAAGTTCAAGCACTTGTTTTCTGCTGGGGGTGCATCCTTGTGTTGGAAATGCAGGCAATGGGTAAAGGACACCAGTCTGGAGCAGACAAATAGGAGGACATTGTGCAGAAAGTGTGCTTTGGATCTTTCATAAATGTAAATGCATCTCCTAGAAATGTGTGAAAATGCAAGATTTATGCTCTTGTATGCTACTGCTCCAGACGACATAACATTTGGGGGCTGCAGTTCATGTGTAAAAAGATTCTAACAAAGCACGTTGTGAGTTTTAGACCAATGTAAGGTGAAAAAATTGAAACGTTTGTTTTGATAATCACCTTTTCCCACCTTGTTTTCTAAAAGCCTGTTTGATTATTAAGACTAAGGGCGCCCTGACACTTGCAAGATTCCATGGCACGCACTGAGACGACACGACTCGAGTCGTGCCAGTGCGCAAACTAGCCGTAAAACTGGCATGAATAGTGCGTAAACCCGTCGTGACTGTGTGTCATGTCGGGACGAGAATTTTGAAATAGTCAAAATTTTGGTCACGACAAAATTTCGCCACCGGGTCGTAAACTATGCGCCAACTGTACGTGAGCATGTCGTGAAGTTGTCGTAACGATGCAGAAGGATGTGTGCTAGTGCGTGCCAGAAATAAGCACAGTCTCTTCTCTGCAATGACTGTGTCTCTGGCATTCAGCATGTTCTCTGTTGCACTGACCTGGGGTTGGGGAGGCCCCCTTTTTATGTGGGATGCCCAAGTCGGAACAACACCTATGCGGAACACGCAACCTATGCGTGAACTCATCATGCCAGTTCGTGTCAATGCGGACACTGATGGGCATGCATTCGTGAACTATTCGTGAACTAGACGTGAACAGTGCGGGAGCCTCCTGGTTCATGCCCCAAAATGCTACGACAAAATCAGCTATAAGTCGTGCATGTGTCAGCCTACCCTAAGTATCACTTTCAAGGTAAAAATGAGGTTATAAACTCAAGAAATGTCTTGTATCTTCACAGACAGCATGACAAGCTAAAGCATGAATCATGTCAATGCATGTCATCAAGATATCAATTCAAACATTTTATTATGTGCATATCAATGTTTGGCAGTTGTGGTTATCTTACCTGGCAAGCTATCCTTATGAGGAAGTTGACAACCGTGTCAGTATGTTGCTTCTCAACTGGCTTAGTGAGCATAGTTTCTGTTCCTGGCATGGACTGGCTGCGTCCAAAGACCTACAAATATAAATATTATAATTAAAAGACAATTACTGGAAGCTCCCACGAAACAAATACGTCTTTAGGGAATTTCAAAAAGCCTGTAAAAAGTCAGGTCTACTGTTTTCACTTCCTAAAGAAATAAACAGGCTGGAAATATGGTTTTCTGAGTGTTCAAGCAGCTTAATCAAACATGTTCCGCCATTTTTCTCCTAAAATGAGACAGACTACAAACATTTTAAATTTGAACACAAATAAAGCTCAACTAAAAAGTTCATAATATGTCATTTGAGAAGTTATGCAGAAGTTTTTTTTTTCAACTAGTTAACAGCTGATCATCGCCTGTAAAGTTCTGCAGTCATTTAGAGATGAAAGCAGCACAGGGACAGCCAGCAAGACGTTTGATGCTAAGAAGATGCAACTGTCTTGGCAAGAGGGCCTGTCGGTCACAGCTATATTAAACTGGCATTTGCTGAATTGCTGATGCAGCTCACCGCAGATGCAGTACTTGTTGCAGTACGGAATCTCTTGACATCTTGTCCGGCACCAGCAGACTCAAGTGACAATCCTCTTTTCACAGCTCCCCCACTTGTTCCTTCACCAGCCACAACTTCAGCCTCAGACTCTGGCTGCATGGAAACAAAAAAGGATGCAAGGCAGAGATGAGAATACATGCACATGAGACGAATTTCCACAGAATAAATAATAAATCATGTTGCTTATATCTGAGTGATTTTATTGGTGTGTCAAATTTAATAATATTGTCACAAAATGATTCACTCTGTACAATATACCTTCAGTCTACAGTAAAAAACTTTTTTGCAGTGAAAATGCTGATTTGGTGAAAGGGAATTTGTAAATCAATGCAGACACATGCGATTTGGGTCATCACATATTTCAATTGCTGCTATTAGTAAGTCTAAGTCAATAAAAAGCTAAAAAAGTCACCTGTTGGTCTTTAATCCTCTGTAACTCCCATTTAATGACCACTTCAGCCAGGTCCACAGCCAATTTCCTTTGCTCAATGGTTACACTGGGCGTGAAGCCCAGACGCTGCATTGCACTTATCATGTGTTGAACCAGGTGGTGGCGAACAGGGTAGTATACCTACAGAGAAAAACAAATCATAATTGATGTCTATATCCGTTTTAATTAAATACTGGACAGTAATTAAGGACAGAAAAATAAGATGAGCAAGTTCAGAAATTATGTTTCAGTTGAAAATCTCGCTGATGTTTTGAAATTCTTTTTTCCTCCCGCATGATATTGCAAAACTCAACTTTACATTGATGCGCTTACATCACATGAAAGACTTACATTAAAAAGTGACAGAGGCAGCATTTACAAGCAAGGACCTTGTATTTGATCGAAATTCTTTCTTTGTAGGGAAACCACAAGAAAAAAATCCTCCTAACAAGAGAAATCAAGAACAAAGTGGGTGTGTAGGGGTGTAGACTTAATGCAAAAGACTACACAAGAAAAAAAAACACCAGCATTATGATGCATTGTGCATCAAGTCTACACCTTAGCTTGTAAATATTTTAATTATTTAAGTATTAAAGTTATTCAAACAGAATCAGATTAGATAAAACTTATAAGTTCTGTAAAATGGACACTCCCCTTAGCATGTGCCCACATATTATCTTCATAGTGCTGAGATCTGGTCAGCATCGATATGGTGATAACTACTACATGTAAAAGTTAAATCCCTCACAGCATGGGACACTTTTTCCCCTCTCACTTTTACAGACCTTTGCTCAACATGGGACATCAGATGGTTTGCTCAATCATACTTAAGACTTTGAGAAAGAAGAGGCAAACGAATACATCATATTCTCACTAGATCTCAAGGACATGATGGCACACACTTGGCGATGAGCATTCACATACTCAAGTGTCACACTCAAGAGTCACTTAGCTTCTGAAAACTGAGCTGAGACTCTATAACGAACATACAAAAAAGAAAAAACGAGCCTGAGATGAGTTGTCTATCTAAGAGGTTTTGTCAGTGTCAAAGAATATTAAAGCTTCTCACTCTGAGGGTAATTATAGTCGATAGAGCAGGACTTCGCAGACCCTTAATGATAGCGTGGCTAAGCCCTGTCCATCACGTGTGCACACAGACAAACACGCACACACACAATCTCTCTATTACTTTATCAAAGACACACACACAAAGTCTCATCTGTCTGTCATTATCTCCTCCCCAGTGTAATTATGCTGATGTGATTACATTAGATTAGTCATCTGGCCCAGTGAGAGCAGCCTGTCAGAAAGATAGAGAGGGTAACTGAGGGAAATGTCAGTCTTCTGCTAAAACCGTTGCTCTTCGATTGGAAGGCAGTAAACATCAACTGAAAAAGTAAAAGGCTAAAAAGTCTTCCAAGTTAAAAACAAAAAAAGAGGGTGAAGATCAAGTCAAATGGTCATTTTCTGCTGACTTGTCTACAGATGAGATGCTGTTTGATTCAACAGGGATCGTCTGAGCACGTCTGCGTCAAGGTAAATACAGGCAACAGATAGCATATGTCGGCTTCAGTAACCAAAAAGACACCAGCCTTTGAATGAGAGACTAAAGACCACAGAGCCCATGTAGTGGCGGCAGCCAACTTTTTCCACTGGGACTTGTAAAGCGGTTTCATGACATTAGGGGAACTCAAATATCAGAGAAATTGGCTCCTTTCTCCCTCATGTTCTGCAGTGAGCTCATGGAAGCAACAAATAATTGTAAATCTGTTTTTGATTTGAAATGAGATGCTAATGATTTTTTTAAATCTTTGTCATCCTTAAAAAGTGTCATCTTTGATTAATTATCATTCATGTTTAGGCGTTTTTCCACACGGACTTAGTCCACCCGGCCTTACACCAGTCCACCCAGCCTCAGAGCGCTTCCATTACGATTTCTCGGACCGTACTGGTACACTTTTTGGACCTACTTCGTTGTCTGGCCAGGCCTGTTGCCCCGTGCAGGTAGCGTGAGGTCTGCCGGCTGGTGTCCAATGATTGGCTTGCAGTGAATGATGTCACTACACAGCGATGTACACAGTAATGATAATTACTTCCTCTCCAGGTTGTCTTGTCCGACGAGACGTCTCCTGATTTGTACCGTGATTTTATTACTCATTATTAGCCATAACCCGAGCAGCAGGTAAAAGGCTTCTTCTCTAGTCCTCTTCTGTGGTATCTCGGATAACTTTTTTTTTGTTTGTTTATTATACAAATTAAACAATACATTAAATCTGGGAGAACGTGTTGTTTTGTTGTATACGGTGCTCCCTGGCCGGTGGAGTACGGCGGACTAAGTCACAATAGAAATCCGCATTTTGATTCCTCTGTCTGGCCCACCTAGCCCAGATGGACATGGTGGAATTAAAAATAAACGAAGGGAACGTATGCTGTGGCAAGAGTTTGATGTCTTTTGTGAGTATTTCTAAATCTGCTCACCCTGAAATGCTGCACAATAAGATGCAGTATGTGAACCAGCTGTGGTACAGTGTGTCCTTCCTCCACAATGATTTTGCGAGTCCAGTGGGTCAGCATCTGGTGGCCATCCTCCATGCGAGCAGGTACCGCTGGTGTCAGGATGGCCATTGCCTGGCGAACAATAGCACGAGCTTCCATTGTGTGGGCCTTCAACAAGCTGTGGAAAACCTGTGTAGAGCAGACATACTGTATCATATCTAGGAACACATTTTCTTATTCTTCTGTCCATTTTATGAGATCTGAATGCAGTTTCCCCTCCCTGCCATAAGTTTGTGGAAAATCACGAAGCAGAGAACACACACATCCACAAAAAAACCACAAAATACTACCACTTCATTCTCAATTTCTGTAGAGTACTTAACCAGGTGCGGCTGTGGCTTCTGGCAATTATTTCTGTATCCCAGTTTTTCGTTTTTGTTTTTTTTTAAAACGAGATAACTAATTTTTGCCAAAGGATAAATTATAGGTCTCCTCAGTGTATTTAACAGATATATGCTGTGGCTACCAGCATATTTATTTGGTTTGGTTTCTAAAAGGCCTTTCTGCTGGGAAGCCTTGTGGTAACTATCAAACAAAAACAGAGTTTTTATGGTGAGATACTTTTTCAATTACATAAAACTGAGTAGAAACTTAGCTTTAAAAAACTGAATTCACTCAAGTAATGAAAGCATTTACAGGCGCCTCCATCCTGCTAATAGAGGCCTCTATAAGAAAAAAAGGTTTGGTGCTAAAATTTTTCTGATCAGCTATTCTACCAAAAACGTCCCACACAGTCTGGTAATTTGTAACTCTGCAAAGAAATTCACTTTAAGAGTAACAATTAGTAATCATTTAGGAATGATTTCACAGAAATTAAAGCTGTAATTGTGTTTGTACAAATCATAGAGGTGCTGCAACACACCCAACAAAGTCTCTAAGAAAAGACTTATTTTCAGAATCAATGATGCACAAAATAATTTCCCTCATTTCATCAACCATTGTTTGCAAATCTCTTCTTTTTTATTGTCACTTCACCAGGTGTCATTTAATTTTAACTAAACTCTGAATTTTTTTTTTTTACTTGTTTTGTCTCTTTTGGCGTATTCATGCATTCTGAAACTAATTGGATGGGTTTTAATAACATTTCCTTAAACTTAAATCTGTCATTTTTGTTTTGAGCTCCATCCTACATGAAACCCACTCTTTGATGAGTTTTTTGCTTGTCTTTTCTTATCTCCTCACCTGCAGGACGATCTTCTTGTGGATGGCAAACTTTGCGATGATGTGGGCCAGCAGTAAATGGCCGCTGTATTTACAGGCAGGGTCGACGCAGGCTTTAGGTAAAAGGCAAGGCCACGCGAAGGTCATCAGGCGTCGCAATTTACTGTTGCGTGACTTGTTGTTGTCATGGATATGGTGTGGGGCATGCTCTACCAAAAGGGTGGAAAACTGTAGAAGGCAGATCCGCAGCGAGTCCAGCAAGTCTGCCTGCTTCTCCGGATCCAGAACCTTGGAGAGGGTTAGTAAAGGAGTAGCATTATAAACCAATAGCTCAGGTACAAGCATATATATATATATATATATATATAAGA